>VWZD01005106.1:570617-622432 GCA_013396695.1 Sakesphorus luctuosus | reverse complement strand
AAAAAAAAGGAAAAAACAAAGAAGAAGGCGACGGCGACACAAAGAACTTCCCGGCCGCCGAGCGCTCCCCGGGCAGCACCACATAAAGCCGGGGCTCCTCCTCGGCGCGGGGGGGCGGAGGGAGGGAAANCGGTGGGAGCGCGGCCCGCCCGCTCCCGCTCCGTGCGCTCCCGCCCCCCGTGCTCATTCACGGCCACGGGGACGCGGCCGCGCCGCCGCCGCCGCGGGCGGGACCGTGACGTCAGCGCCAGACGGGGACTGCCCTTCCCTGCCTCCCTTCCCTTGCCTGCTTCCCTTGCCTGCTTTCCTTCCCCGCTTCCCTGCTCCCCTTCCCTGCTTCGCTCCCCTTCCCCGCTCCCCTTCCCCGCTTTCCTTCTCCCCTTCCCTGCTCCCCTTGCCTCTTTCCCTTCCCTTTCCCTTCCCCGCGCCGCCGCCGGGACCGGGGATGGGGGGAGCGGGCGACGGGAGCGCACCCTGCTCTCCCCGCCGGCCCCCCGGCGGCTGCTCCCGCGGGGTGCGGGGCTCACGGAACCGCAGAGTGGGTCAGGCTGGAAGGGATCACAGCAGGTCACCTGGTCCCACCTCCCTGCTCCAGCAGGGTCATCCCAGAGCACATGGTACAGGATTGTGTCCAGACGGCTCTGGAGTGCCTCCAGTGAGGAGACTCCACACCCTCTCTGCACAATCTGTTCAGTGCTCGGTCACTGCACAGCAAAGAAGCTCCTTGTCATTTTCGGATGAAACTTCCCCGATATCAGTTCCTGATCGTTCCTCTTGTCCCTTTGCCGGGCACCCCCGAGCAGAGCCCGGTCCGTGCTCTGCCCCCTCCCTGCAGGCACGGACAGACATGGACAGGGGTCCTCCTTTAGGGTCTCCTCTGGAGGCTGAACAGGCCCAGCTCCCTCAGCCTTTCCCTGTAAGAGATGCTCCAGTCATGGACACCCACGCACCCACAGTAGATCTTTAATGCACCACCCACACTGCTGAGCCCATCCTTCTCAGAGCCCACCCCAGGTGGGTCTGGCATCACCCACCCACCACTCCCAGCTTCCACCAGGACTCAGCCAAGACTTTGCAGATCAGCCCCCAAAGTACCCGGATTTGGGCATCCTGCAGCAATCCCACCCCACAATGCCCGCCCTGCTGCCGGGCCCCCCTTTGGCCCCAGCCCTGGTGCCACAGCACTGAGCCACAGGGCTTTGGCCTCACCTCACACAGCCAGTCCCAAATGTGGCATTTCAGGCAAAAAATGGGAAAAAATGGAAAAGAAATGAAAACCTGGGCCATGGCTGAACTCAGTGTAAACTCCACCATTAGCTCCAGTGTTTGTGCCAATGATACTGCTTTCTGCTCAGAAACTATTCCAGACAGAGACATTCCCACTTTGTTTCAAACCATATGCTTCAAAATGGAGTGACCCCATTTACTCCACAGACAGGTAAAAAGAAAAAACATCATCTCTCCCTGAGGGCTCATCACACCAAGCTTTAGTCAAGACAGATTTTATTCTTTTTTTTCCTGGGAAATAAACCTCTGAAAACAGAGGTTTGAAAACAAGCTTAACTACAGCAGTGTGAAGTAGCTGCTATAATACTTGGTGAATCCTGTTACTGGGAGATAAAGACAGCTTCAGTTATCTTCTAAGAAAACATATTTTTCCATAATTGTTGATAGCTCTGATTTAAGATTTGGGAGTATCTGAAGTGTCCCCAGCTGGGCCTGAGCTGCCCAGAGATGCTCTTGGGAAGTTGCATTGAGACAGAGATGAGCAACTGACCTGCAGAAATCCTATTCCTACAAAGCTGGAACAGGTCCACATGATGGATGGTGTTGAGAGCCAGGTCAGGCATGGTGGCACTCACTGGTAAGGTTTAACCTTTATTCAATCCCTCCAAAAATGAAATTTATTTCTACATAATTTCTTACAAACTAATGTTAAATACCTGTGGGTGCTTTATTCCTACGGCCCTATCCAGTCCTGTGAAAATGCCTGGAGAGAAGGAACAAGGAATTTCCAGGTTGTTTAATCTTTTACTCTTTGACACTTGACAGATGGTAACTCCCAACAATTACTAATCCAAAGGAAACACGGAAGAGGATCGTGTGGCACAGACAGAAACGAGCTTTGAGAAGTTTGTGCTTCCCAGAAGTGAGTTATCCAAGGAGTGCCATTCCCAAAGGCAGGAGGGGCAATGGGGTGGCACCAGAGGTAGGGATTAGTGTGAAGCGAGAGGAAAGGCAATTTTCAGAAAAAAATCTACACTAGGACGGGAGACAAAGCAACTCCAATCCTATTTTTATATTTTGTTCCTGCCTCCATTTCCTTATCGGTAACACAGGAGGGGTAATCCTTTACCTGCCTTTTGGCCAGTTCCTTCAGGTTAGTCTTGGGGGCTCCATTTCTTTTGTGGTAGTCAAACTTTCAGAAATGCTTCATGAAAATGTGAAGCAACATTCGCCCTGTTCCAGGGGTGTGGGCCTTGGGCAGGTGGGAGCCCACCAGCCCCAGAAAGGCCATCAAGACAATTAAAGCCAGGCACATACAGAGTCAAAACTCTGAAGACAAATGCCAGTTCAGATATGCTTTATCAGTCAACCCACTTTTATTATTATTTAGCTGGAAATAATTTT
Source organism: Sakesphorus luctuosus (assembly GCA_013396695.1). Lineage (NCBI taxonomy): Eukaryota > Metazoa > Chordata > Aves > Passeriformes > Thamnophilidae > Sakesphorus > Sakesphorus luctuosus. Next base: position 619,801 of record VWZD01005106.1, on the reverse strand, counting down.
TATATGATTTTTAAGACACTTGGCAGTTGAATATTAGAGACTATTTTCCAACAGACTTTGCTTGACTGGCCAGGAGTAGCAGATGCAAGCTAAGCTGAGCCCAGCAGCTTGCAACTAACAGCCTTTGCACTTAAAACATGTGGCAGTGCCATAAATAAGTGGAGGTGAGCACTACAAAACAGTCTGAAGCAAGTAAACGCAGCTCTAAGTAATGTATTATTCTTGTGTGGCAGGTCAGTTCCTCGAGTGGTGGGTTACAGAGCCCTTCTCCACAATCTCTGCTGCAACAAGCACAGCTCTGCCTTTCCCAGCTGGGCACAGCATCACCCACAGGCCCAGGGATAAAGGCTCCAGTGTCAGATGCAGGCTGCTGCAAGTTCACACATCTTCCCAATCTTCTTTAAAAATAAAGAAAAAAAAAAACTGTTTGCAAGTCGATGCTGGTTTAAAAATACTCTGTTTACCACCATCCACATTTCATCTGAACGACTCATGTGGCTTTAAGAACAATCAGCATTTTTCCACCATGATTTAAGAACAAATAATTAAAGTCATCCCAGACGGACTTGTAAAAATTAAAAGTACATCAGCTAAGTTAAACACTTCACCCTGTTCTTTGTAATGACATGATCCAGTCTCCAGCCCATCGTGTCTGTCAGAGTTTCTTCTGTACCAGCAGCAAATACTGGTCGGTGGGACACTTCCAGAGCACACTGGTGTTGATTTTGGCTCCTGCATTCTGTCACTGATCAGCTTTTTTCCACTTCTTTTCATGTTCTCCCTGGAGGCACCTCTGACAGCTCTAGGATGAGTCTGGCACTGCAAGATCTCCCTTTGCTTCCTGGATTTGCCATAAAACTTCAGGGTGAGCTGAGGCTGCTCCCTGGGCCGCAGGCTCTTCAGCCATGGAAAGGGACACACAGGAGCTTCAACATCATCTGAGGTCCTTGGACAAACTGAAGGATGTGGGCACATCAGTCTGCCCTGGCTAGTTGGGGACTATAACTTAATTTTGCTCATTGCCAGACCACAAGTCAGGCATTTGCCTGTGCAGTCACATTTAAATCTTTCCATTTATTCCTCACTGCAACACTTCATCACTAGTTAAATCAGCAGCACTAAGAGTAAATTCATGAAATGTAATTGGAAATCACAATCCACGTGAGAAATAACTAACTCTAAGAGTCAAATCATATTCTTCCAAAAGTGGTTGAGATGATCTAAGGAAAAACAAAACAAAAAAACTCCACAACTCCCCAAAGCTTTGTTAACTAAACAGTTGTCCATTAAAGAGTCCAAATATTTCACAGCATTAGTCTTTGGATTAATGTTAAATCGATACACACTAACGCAATAGGGCAATAGTTACCATGGTGAATAATTCTATATTTATTTTCACGCAAGCCTTATTTCTAACAATTCCAGATATGGTTTCCACTTTCTGGTGACTAACCTCTTAATTTAAGTTTATTTTTTAACTGTTTAGTACCAGGAACTCAAGTTTTCTCCCCAACAATTTGAACAAGGTATCTGCCACAACAGAGAATGATGCCACAGGGACAGGGATGCTCAGCAGCTTCAGCTGAGGGCTCTTTTGCCTGGGAAAGTCAGCACAGCTGCATCTCAGGTGTGATTTGAAGTGTATGAGATGTGAATTAAGCCTGTAGACAAGCCCTCATCCTTGCTGGGAATGGCAGAAGCCTTTTCCCTCTGAGGCTCCATCCCTCTGAGGCTCCCTAAGTGCCAATAACCTGCCTAAAACAACATTCCCCCTCCAAAATTATCTCCTTCTTCTCGCTGGGAGCCCCTCCTAAGCTCACCCACTCCTTCCTTTCTCCCTGGGTGAGGCCAGGACCCTCCTTCCCTCCTGCTGTGGCATCAGGGGACAATGACCCTGCAGTCACCAACCCTGCAGTTCACAGCTGCCTCCCAGGTGCTTTTTTCCATCTCTGCACAGAGTTGTGTTGGGTCCCACCCATTTAGGAGGTTTTGTTCCCAACCAGCAGGGATAAAAAGTCAGTGAGTATTTGTTTGTAATGAAATTTTTTACTGAATCCACCAGAAGGTTATTCCAACCCATCCTGTCTCATTTTGGGCCTGATATAACTCTGTCTGACGTCACTGGAAAGACTCCACCCTACCTTTACATTTTATTGAGGCACTGGTAGGAAATACATCACTGCACTACCAAAAAATAATCACCCGCAAAATTCACAGCTCCCTGACTGAACACATTGCATTTTCTTGTGCTAGAAAAACCAGGGTGGCACATGTAAAATAGAACAGTGCTAAGGGAAGTTTTAACAGCACAAACATAAAATGATCCCTCAGGGGTTTTTTTTGTTTTGGGTGGGTTTTTTTGTTGGTTTTTTTTTTTTATGGAACAACAGGCGTTTTGGAAAGCAGACAGAGGTGACCCTGAGCTCGCTGGCTGAGAGCTCCAAGAGCAGGCTCCAAGCTCACCCAAGGAAGCACTTGAGCGATGCTGAGAGCCAGTTCTGAGCCACTCCAGCCCTGCTGCTTCCGAGCAGTCTGGGAGCGAAACAGCTGCCAGCAGCCCATGGGTCGCACTGCCCTTACATGGTGCCCATCGCACTCACCGTGTGGCCCCACGTGTGGTCACAGACACGCACACTGACACACTGGTACCTGCCCAGCTGTGTTTCGTTTCTCTTGTTTCTCGCAGGACACGCGAGATGAGCCAAACCAGGCGCTGCTCTGCGTGTTCCTGCCTTGATGCCCACGGGTGAGCTGGAGCTCCCGCCCCCCGCGGGTCCCACTGGCTGCCCTGACCACACACAGCTGCTGTCAGCGCTCCCAGCGCCGCCACCAGCCCAGGAGCCCCCAGGGAGCCCCTCTGTCCGTGCCACAGGAGGAGGAGGCGGCCCCGAAGATGCTCTGCCTTGGGCCGCCATGCAGTGCCAGCACAGGGCGAGCACTCCCCTCCTCCCACCACTGCTCGCGGAGCACCACAAGCGGCTCCCCAGCAATGCCCCCCCTCGGGCTCGCGTGGGAAACCCTCCGGAACGCTCTCCCGGGACAGCCAAGCCCTCCGGACCCACCCCCAGGACAGCCGAGCCCGCGGCGCTCCAGGAGGGCGCGGTCCCTTTAAACGCGCCCCCTGCGCGGGGGCGGCCCCGCGGCCCGGCTGGCGCGGCCCCGCCCCGCCTGCACAGGACGGGAGGGCTCAGCTAATCAGAAGTAGCAGCCGCGGCCGCGGGGCGCAAGACAGCCAATGAGCGCAGGGGGCGGGGCGCGCCCGACCGTGCGGGCCGCGGCGCCACGTGGGGCGGGGCCGTGACCGCGCCGTGACCCGGGGCCGCGACAGGGGCCTTAAAGGGACCGCGCAGGGCCGGGCCGGGCCCCGCAGGGCGTGTGTGCGGGTGTCACGGCAACCGCGGCGCTGCCAGCGCCTCCTGCCCCGGTCACGAACCAGCTCACCCGCTGTAGTGCACAGCACATGGCATCACCTCTGGGGGATGGCAAATGGGGATGGTGCCCAGTCCTGGGACAGAGGGACTGCCAGGGCTCCACTGGGCAGGATGGACAGACTGCCAGGGCTCTGCTTGCACCCACTGGGCAGGATGGACAGACAGCCAGGGCTCTGCCTGCACCCACTGGGCAGGATGAAGAGACAGCCAGGGATCTGCCTTCACCCACTGGGCAGGATGGACAAACTGCCCATGGTACATCTGCCGTGGCCATCTCTGCCCCATAAACCTGCAAACTGGGAAGCTTCAACACCAGAGAGACAGGAAAGCAAACAACCAGGAGGACTAGGAAAGAGGGAGGCTCCTGGCACACAAATGCTCCCATAAATGTCTTTTCCGTAAGTCTGTTTACTCAGCTGCTGAAATGATTTCGGCCGAGTGATTAGTCTTACACACTAAAACCAAGCCATCCATTCTCTTCTCTGATAGTCCAAAATCCTACATCTGGTACTTTATCTGCAGCCTATTTCCCCCCTTTGTTTAAAAGAGAGCATTTCTGCAGTGTTGGGTCCCCACACGCACTGTGTCATCACAGTCTGGGCTCAGGGGTCAATCACAGACATTCAATTTGGTTGTTTCAGCCCCACTTGGCTGCAGGGACCTGAGTCCTCCCTCACAAGGCTTTATTTTCTAACATGAAAGAGGCAAAATTGATAATTTGAGAGCCTGATTTTCGAGGAGAATGAAAAGGTTTGAACTTCAAATGAGAACAATTTTAAAATGTACATTTGATCTCCTGTGCTGCCTTGGGGTGTTGTAGCCCCAAACTCAATGTGCTGTCTCTGGGGATGAGGCTCACTGGGGGTTCTCTGTTTCCTAAAACATATTCTGGGTAAAATAGTGGCCTCAAAGACTTTGTGTGAGGTGAGATAATCAGCAGCCTCAGCCATCCTCTGAGCTTAAAACTGGCTAAAGTACATTGTGTATTGTACATCCAGGTGTCAGTGTGGTATACAATAAAATAACTGAACATGGGATGTATATAAAACATCACCCACTGTCCAGTACCAATAATCTCCAGTTAAATGGGAACATTTAAAAAGCCAAATTTTTACACTTCTTTCTCAAATCATGTGGAGTTTTGCCTGAGCCTGGTACTGCTTGGCACAAAGAGAACTTACAGGCACATCTAATTAAATCGTATGAATCAGGGATATTGAATTGTTGAAGGTTTTTTTTTTTCTTGTTGTTACTGCAGTTTTAGATTTCTAATGATTCCAATAATATGTGAAATTATTAATTTGGAGGCTTACGAGAAAACACAAAAAAGGCACCTTTTTGGGACTCCAGGGGCTGCGTGTGAATCTGATTTTCCAAATGAAAAGAGTTATAATATCAGTTAAAACCTAAATGCTTCACTTTCACAAATCTTTTATGCTAGATTTTATACAGCTAATACATCGCCAATGTTTCCAAGGAAACCAATATGCCCTGTTCTCACTGAAACAAATCTCACTATTAAAACAATTAAAAACTTAATCCGGGGTCCCTCCCTTCCTCCCCCTGTCTCCTTTTGCTATTATCGTGTGCATTTTAATTAAAAACATGCTTGCAATAATTTTTTTACACATACGGAGGCTCCAGCATAAATTACCTACAAGAACCTTGACTCCAGAGCGTAATAATGGGGAACGAAACATATTGTAACAACTGAGCAAAGCCAAATTAACAGGAGTCTTGATGAATCAGTTATAGCCTCTGCTCATCTCTGAAGGCCATAGCTGAAGGAGAGGAGTTTAAAACTCTGCCTGGCTGTGAAAAACACAGGTTTAGGCATTAGGTGTGGGTTATACAAATTCCTGGATCTCAGCTAACACTGAGACAGTCCTGGCTGGGGGAAGCTCTGGCTGTCCAAAGAGGAAAAGGCAACTCCCAAAGGGCTCCAGCACTCGGCTGTTGGGAAGGAATTCTCCCAGTTTTTGTTGCCAGGTGACCGAGCAGTGGGTTTTAAGGTCATGGTGGCTACAGGATGCATCCGCTTCCCAGCCCACTTCCGCAGGGACGCCGCTGTCCTGACCCTTAACTACACATGGGGGGATGCCCTGGGATGGAGCTGTCTGAGGGCAGGCTCAGAGAGATCCAAAGGTTGGACTTGATGATCTCGGAGGTCTTTTCCAACCCAATCAATGCTATGATTCTATGATTCTCTGATTCTATCTCCTGCCCTGTGGTCGGTGTAGAAGATGTGCAGATGTGGCACTGGGGGATAGGATTGATGATGGCCTTGGTGGTTCTGGGGGAACAGTTGGACTTTATGATCTTAAGGGTTCTTTTCTGACCTAAACAATTCTGTGACTTTATGAAATTAATCAAAGGAGAGGCCCCAACATCTCCACCTGCACCCACACACTCTGCAATGAGAGTGCCTGGAGAAAGGGAAGGCTTGAAAATCCAGCACTGGTAGCAGGCTGTGAAAATCTGATGGGGCTTTACAGCTGCTGTCAAAGCACCTCCATTCCAAATGGCACAGATGAGGCAATTGATGTCCTTCCTTTGAGGAAGTTCCTGGTTCTACCAGGTTTCTATGTGTGAGATTTGGAGGGTGCAGGCCTGAGCTGACAGCTCAACTCAGTGCCACAGGCACCTTCCATTGGGAAGAGCACGGCCCAGTCCCAGGGACGGCGGCGCTCGGAGAGGCTGCCACGCTCCTCAAGCCTCTCTTGGTTTGTTTGTAGTGACTTCGAGAGGACCATTGCTGTCCTCAGGAGCTGGAAAACAAACAGGAACCCCGGGTGCCAGCGCCAAGGAGCTTAAAGCCTCCATGCAAACATGCAGTTCGGGCTCTGTGCTCCAAGTGTTTTGCTGGTTTGATCTGAAGAGGTATTAGGATCCAGCCACGGGGCTTTGGGGTCTGGCTGCCGAGGAGAAGGATCTGCAGGTCAAGAGGCTTCTGAAAAGAGGAAACTGGCTCCAAGCATGAGGAGTGAATGCCACTGGGAAGGCAGCAAACACAGCCCTGCTCTTTGTTCCCCCTCATTGTGTTCCCAGCTCTCCCTGCTGCACATTCACTCGGCTCCTCTGTTCCCCTTGTGTGCGACTTCCACTCCCGTGACAAGAGGCCGAGCACGAAGGAAGGGAGCAGTCGGCACAGGGATGTTTCATGTGGATCCAAGAGCTAAATCTGGCCCTGGCTGGTGTGCTCCCCCGGCTCCCCAGGGAGCAGAAGGGAAATGCAGCCAGAACCGCTTCCTCCACCATTGTCTGAGCACTGGGACATCCTTCTGCCCGCGCCGGCCAAGGGCAGGGGATGGGGGTGTCTGGGAAGCTTCCAGTTTGCCTCACGCCTCTGCACTGGATGGAGGAACTGGAGAGGGGCCCAGGCTCTGTCCTCCCTCCCTGGGATTCCCTTAGGCATTGGATTGCCTGGAAGATTTAGGGAAATGAATCCTGCTTGCTCCGTTCACACACATCTTTTAGGGTACTGCGTGTTGCTGTGTGCTCTTTGCAAATGCAGTTTCCTGTGAAAAAAAATCCCAGCCTCGCTAACATCCCACATGTAATGTGATACATTCCCATTCATACACACTTCCCACCACTCCGACAAGCAGCACTGTACAACCAGAGAGACAGAAAGTGTACGGCACGTCTGCACTCAGAAATACCGAATTCTTCTGGCGTGCAGGGGGTGACTTGGGGTTATTTGGGTGTGTTTCCCCCCTCTTCCCCCTCCCTCCCCTTTCCAGAGGAGTTTGGAAAATTACTTTCCACCATCTGCCCTGCCAGAGCTAGGAAATATTTGGAATACATTCCATTCTCCTAATGAACACGCAGCAGCAGGGGTGCTGCAAATGAGAGAGACAAAATCTTTCTAATGAACAACAAATGAACTAGAAATCACATCTACATCGCTTCAGCTTTTGTTGCCTATAGCTTTAGGGTGATTCATGGAGACAAAAATCAATGAATGTGCTGGAGACCCAGGTCTAGCATGGCGTGCCGAAGTCTTGCCGTGACCCAAGCCATATTTGTTTTGGATACAAATACAGACTCTCACTAGCTTCCTTTTCCTTTAATTGACAAAAAAGAAGGGGAAGAATTTAAGTATGGTCCCTACAACTCTTGTTAACGCTCTTCAAAACGTGTTGAATTTATAGGGTACTGTCAAACTCATATTAGTATTCATGACACAAATCACGTTGCTTCCAACTGGTGTATAGAGCTGTATCATGCTCTTTTGTTTAAAAAAAATAATATGCTCAAAATGAAGAAATTAGTGGTTCTTTCTCAGAGAAGAAGGGCCAAAAAGCTCCACTCAACCCATACTCTCCAGAAACTGGAGATGGACATTGCCGAGCATGGATGGAGGTGAATTTCCAGATCCACCACAGTAGAAATTAAGGGCTTCTCTCAAGTACTGTATGTGCCATTATGAATATGCAATTATCTGCTCTTCTTTTGAGAGTTTTGCCTACTGAAAACAAACCAGACATAAGCAAGTTTTCACCCAAGGCTTTTGGTGTCAGAAACTTGGACTTAAAATGTGGAAACCTCAGTTCAAGGCTCAGATGCTGTGCAAGGGACACTGTGACCCAGCACAGCTGGCTTTAGCACAGAAGAAGTGTGAGAAATAAGACATTCCTAGAACTACAACCCGTGCCATCCTTACTGGCAAAACCTCTGATCAGATACTGTGACTTTTCTTCAAGCCTCCTTACAGGTGGATTTACTTTCTTACACCAGTCCACAAGCTCCAGCCTGAAACACTCAAGGAGTGACAACTGCCAACAGAGAACTCAAATCATCAGCTCCAAAGCTGAGGCATCTCTCAGCTCTTCCCTTAAAGGGAAAGCCCTGGGAGCACAGGGAATGTTTCCAGCCTGCACTGAATGTCATCACATTGGCCATGGCAGGGCAAAAGCAGCATTGCCAAGCCAGGCAGATGTGAGTGCTAGAGCAGGGAAGAGACTGAGTCCTAGAAATGGAACTTTAGAAGACACTACTGCCACTTTATGCACTACACTGAAATCTCAGATTGATGCCAAACATTTCCTAAAGCATTCCCAGAGCACAGAGTTCTCAGAGGAAACATCACCAAAGGGTGAGTTTGGAAACAGGTCCCAAGAAATCCATCTCATCCTGCCTTACAGGAGGTTTCTGAAAGTCTGGAGCCCCAGAGACATGCACAGAGCAGCACCATCCTAGGGAAAAAGGTGATGGCCAGGGATATGTCCTCTACAGGCACAGCAATATCTGCTCTTATCTGCAATCTCTGCATCCTCCACGGGGTGCAGGAAGTTTGGGATAGAAGGCATTGCACTGGCTTTGCTCCCTGCAGCTGGTCCTTTCACCTGGTTGTGTGCTGAGGTGCTGATTTTTTGGTGTATGCCCTCATTTTCTAGGAGCCTGACCCTGCAATTCCTTCAAGCATTTAACCTGCAAGAAAGTCAGCAGTTTCCCAACAAGACCTTACATGACCAGACCTCCTCGTTTAATCCCATCTCCTGCACACACATTCACCTTCCTTGTCTCCTATTCCTTGCTGTTCCACCCACCTGAAAAAGCAGCTGCATTGACATCCCAGACTCATTAAATAGCCACTTGCTTTCCTCTTTTTCTTGGTCTCTCACATTAAAGCATGTATTAAAAAGAAAGGGGGGGAAAAAAAAGAAAAAGAGAGAAACAGAACGTTCCTACAAAAAAGCAATTTCTTGGCTGGCCATTTTTTTTTTAACTCCCCTCAATATGGCAGGAGATATTTATGTCTGAACAAATCCTTCTCCCTCCCAATCAATCCAGCTTCCTTTGCTTCTGCAGTGCAGTCACACTGTTTATATCAGTCTGTTACTGTGAAAATTAATGTGACAACACAAAACGCAACATAATGACTAAAGGTGTGTGAAATAGTCCTGGAGATACACGAAGTGACTTCAAATGCAAGGTATTTCCTCCTTCTCCTTTCTCCCATCCTACAAGCTGCTGCAGTTCTGAAAATGGGACAGTTTTCAAAGAGGCTATATTTGCAGAGCAAAGATGGATGCTATTTTTATTGCAAATTAGCAGATTTTTTAGCAGATCCAACCTCATTTGCAAGTGAAAGTGACTCTACTTACCATGCAGATATAGGTCTTATGTTGGAAACTCATGGAAATTCATGTTTTGAACATTCTTGCAGAAGAAAAAAATAGACCCTGCCTTTATTTCTGGCTGTGACTTGCTCCACTGAAGCAACACCAGTAGGGCAGCATGTCTTGGCTGAACCACCACATTCCATGGGCAAGGGGAAGCAAACCTGAGGCAGTTTTTAGCTGCGCTCTGTGAACTTCTGGGGGTTGGGGACTTCGAGGAGTCCACAGAGATATGAGAAAATGTGTTCAGCTGTTAGAGCCAGAAATTTGCTATCCAGGGATCCACAATTCCCATGGAAAGTTCTGAATAGTCTGCATATATATATATATATACACACATACACATATATGTGTGTATATATATATATATACACACACACATAGATATATATGGGGCCAGCTGGGGTTATCCATGGTCTGCACTGATGTGAAAAATACAATGTAGTAAACAGTATCAGAAAAAAACCAATCAGTTAACAGTTAGTCCTGCAAAAGATGCCCTTTCAGAATGCCAAAACTTTTCATTAATTTAGAAAAAAATCTGGTGAGTGATCTAAGCCAAGAAAAACAGTTGAAAAAAATAGGGAAATAAAGCACTGCATTTAAGTGTTACTGAATCCAAAGACTTTGGGATTTTGGATTCAAAATGAGATTTTTCAACCTACAACTTGAGAAAGGTGAGCAAAAGGTTAAACACCTCCCAGATAAAAGAGGAGAATAAGTCATTACAACCCAAATGGTCCCAGTTGTATCAAGCCGAAATCCACTTCACAAAAATTACTGAGAAAATAAAATTTGGGGAGCGAGAGAAAAATCTGTGCACACCTTTAAAACCTTCATACAATATTGGTGCTGGATTCCCAGAAGCTGAGTGTGGATTTGGTTACAGCTCCACCATGAAAATGAATTAAGAAGATTTTTTAAAAAAATAAAAAATCTTCATTTTAATATGGGCATTGCAAGAAGAAAGTGAAAAATAGAACAGCAGACAGGGAAAGCAGAGAGCTCCTGTTTCAAGAAGTGGAGTCTGATTTAAAGAGTGCAACTCCTACCTGCCAAATTTGCACATGCATTCCTTCAACCCGGAGCTACTCAGCAGGTGTGAACCTGTTTGTACCTCTCCTGACAGGAGCACAACGGGGGGAAACCAGCGGTGCAGGTATTGAGGTATGTAACAAATCCTTTTGGCAGATGCCAGTTTTGCAGTTCTCTGCTGTACACGGAAAAGCAGAAGGTGAGTGTCAGCCCTGCTGTTGTGTTGCAGCGTGATGGGCTCAGCTCTTTTTCCCTACCACATCCTTACATATTTCTGGTGTTCTTTTCCAGAACGTCCATTAAATCAGACAGATCACATCCCTGAGCACTGTTACCATGGACTTCAGTGAGGTTATTTTCACCACAAAGGCAGAGGTAACATTTTAAAAACACCTGAATTGCAAAAATATTCAAGTATTTAAAGCTGAAGTTGTTTAAAAAAAATTAAAAACACCTCAGACAAAACATCCCAATCCTCCTCTGTTTATAGACATCCCACAGCAGGTATTAAATGCTCCGTATACCAGTCCCAGACACTCAGAGTGTGGCTGTCATAATTTTACCAGCACAGGCTGCAGGAACAACAGAAATTACATTTTGGAAACTGAAAATTACATCTCTTGGTTCTTACAGGCCTTATTTTCCATAATATAGGTACAGACAATGTATTTTCTTATTACTGACAAAAGGATCGTGGTATTCTTTTGTGAACACGAGGCATCTGATCATTTGTAGCAGGCATGAATTATTGCAGTGTCTCCATCCAAACAAGTGAACATCTGTATCCCATTTTCACTGGCACCACGAGATACCTGGCGCAGCCCCAGAAGGGAATGTTTAGCTACAAGGGTTTAAAATATGCAGTAATTTGCTGTTGTGTTATCTTCTGGTATTCTCAGCTTTTGAAAAAAACACCCAACACCAAAACTATATCAATGAAGTCCTCCCACTGTCTATTTACCTTTCTCCAGCCCAGAATGAAATTAATCAAGTACAACAGTTTTGAAAGCCTCATTTACTTTCCCTCCTGAAGAGCAATGCTTATGGAAGCCAGGTGGAGCAGGACTCAGTGGAGGATATTTCTTGTCCCTCCTTTCACTTCTTCTTCTCTACAGAGGGGCCCTGTAAGTTTAGTCAACCCTCCCAAGGGCAGTATCACTTGGATTTAGCGATCCAAGAGTGGGGGTTCAATGAAAAGGAAGACTCTTTTAGTCCAGTATTGCCTCCTTGGCTTTTGAAAATAAGTTTAAGACACATCTCAGTTGAAAGCAAGGTGTGTTTTCCCAGCAGATCGCTATCTATCCACACCCCAACCCAAGCTCCACAGGAATCACAGCCACCTCTTTTAAATCCATTCTTAGTGCTCCCCATTTCCAATTATTTCTGTTTAAAAGAGAAGAGCACAGCCTAAGCACAGTGTATGCTGTGACTGCTGCCTGTGCAATAGCCCTCACATTTTAACTCATCTTCCTTGGCTGTTCACACCTATCTGTAACTTCCCATCAGGACTATGGGGCAGGGGATACCCGTTTTCCCTGGGGAAACTGAACAGAGGGTCTTCATTCCTTTGAGCTACTGGTTCTCTTAGATGGTTACAAGTTGTACTTCTACTCCTTTGGTCAGTCACAGTGGTTGCACTGTCTGCCTTTCCACAGCCAGCAGGAGCTCAGCCCCCACAACATTTGCTGGAGGAACTCACATGGTCTAAGTCCCTGTCACCTCAATATTCAGTGACAGTTTCATTTACACCTTCTCCTACCAGTTTAACTCACTGGGACAGGTGAATTAGGCAGCTGGGGACATTTCCTCTGCTAGATTAAAAATGTTCTGGGTCACTTTTGTGTCGTGTTGCTGCCTGTGGGAGTCACTCGGTGCTGGGAGTGACAGGATGTTCCTGGCAGGGGCTGCAGAGCAGAGGGGAGCAGGACTCTGCTGTGCCAGCTGTTCCTGCACATTCCCACTGGGCACCCCCTGTGCTGGCCACACAGGAGGAGCCTGGAGCAAACTCCTCCAAACGGAAAGAAGAGAGAAGTCCTTGATTAACAACTTGGCCTTTCTCCATAGCTGGGAAACTGAGGCACCCAAGGCAGATGACTGCATCAAAACCACAGATGGCCAGAGGGTTTCAGGCAAAGCTGGGTACCGAGTTTTGGTCCAAGCTATTTAGACCACACATCGTGTCTGATGACTAAAAGGATGGCATTAATACTCTGCTTCAAACTCTGCTTGGCTCTGGAATAAGAGACAATTAAAATGGTAGGAAAATTCCTGTTATTAAATGTCCACAGGGAAGCTGAACTGACAAATAAGAAACAAATTCACAAATATCAGTAAACAGCATGTTGAGCTATAGAAATAAAAGGGAAAGAAGCAAACAAGGCCGTGTCTCCATAGAAAATACACCAATATAACTGCCTGGAAACGCTCTCATCTCAGGGCAAAGAGGGTTTGGGGCCCTGGCTTCAGAAAAGTGACATTAGGTAGCCCACAAATAGTCTTGCTTTCAAGTGTCTTCACTCAAGAAGATACTCCAAAAAGATTCTCACTCTATTTTGAGTCACCCCTCACCTAGCACTGAGGATTTTCACAGACAGAGCTGAACCCTTATCATAGCCCCTGTGTAAATAAACTCTCACCAGTTTTGGAGGATTCTCCGTGCAGGATCCGTCTCCAGTGCTGCTCCCTGGGTACTTACTGGTTGTTAACTGTGCTCCCTCACAGCCTCCAATCTCGGAGAGCATCAAAGGGGAAGGAATGCCACTTGCCTAAACGTGATAGACTATTGCTGCAGGCAGGAGTAACTTGTGCTGTCAGTGTTCAATTAGCACCAAGTTAAACTAAATGTCTTGTGAATATTTCATAACGATCTGCCAGCATCATATCTGAACTCTCTGGCTTTTACCAAGCCATTTCCCTTCCAAAGTGACATGATGTGGAATTAAAGAGGAATGATGAGCCAATCTCGCTTGTTTGAGTATCTGCTCAAGAATTACGCTGTATAACTAAAAAGTAGTAGTAATTTAAAATAAAAGGCACAAAATACCCCAGCAACAACTGTCACCTAAAATTATCCTTTGGTAATAAACTGTCTTTGAACAAAGTGAGAGTTTATATAAAGCACAGTTCTTTTTCTGACTGTAAATTTATTGCAGCTTTCCCGTTTACTTTGTGAGTTACAGGAGCTGATGCAAGCTTTTATATTTCCCATTTGTTTTTCACACAAAGCTCAGGAGTTAAATGGGTTGGAATAGACCTTAAAAGCCAGGGCTAACTTTAACTTGAAATGCTGAATCTGTGGCGAGGACCAGGTGAGCTGCAGGAGGGAGCCAGCCCGGGCTGTGCTGCGTGCGAGAGGCAGCAGCTCCGAGCAGAGCTCGCTGTGGGATCTGGGGCAGAAAAAAACACACTCACAAATGCAAATAACTCGGTGCTGCAAACCAGCCGCTCTGCAGACACGCAAATCCCAGGCTGGGAGGTAGCTGTGGGATCTGCCTCACCTGCATGGGGGTCCTGGGCGATGCCACTGGGGAGCTGACTCTGGGCCTCGCAGCAGCAGCTCCGGAAAGCAGCGGCAGCAGAATCTCAAGGGTCACTGTGCTGATGGCTCCCAGTCCCCACTGAAGGACAGCAGCTTCCCAGGAGGAGGGAGAGGTGCCACAGGGCACCAAGAGTCTTTCCCAGACTTCCATCTGAGGCTGCCAATAAGGAGATCAGTTGGTTCCAACACTAATGGACCAAAGCCACCCGTTTGTATCACCTCATCCATCACAGACCCAGATGATAAACGATCCCGGGTTTGCACCAGCCCGGGCTGATACTCTGCAAAGCACAGCCAAATTGCCCAGCTCTGCCTGCTGAGGAGATGGTCTCCTCCACCGAGGAAGGACAGGCTGAACTAGAAACTTCTGCTGGCCTGGATACACGGGCTGGGATGAATGTTCCAGTGCAGTTTCTTTGCACAAGCAGAACAAGTGCTGAGACAGGTTTTTAACTCAGTAGGTAAAGAGCAATAGTGAGTCTGAAATAACCACAAGGACTGAACCATTTCATTTGCACAACACCAAGTGGCCTGTAGCTACTCTCACCCACCAACACTGCCCTTGGGTCTGGAGTCTCACCACCCCCAGATTTTGCGGGAAAACAGTTACCATATATTAGCTATCTGCTCATATAGTAAAAAACGTAAGTCACACCTCTTTTGGTAACAAAGATTTGGTAGGAAAAGCCACATGGGAGCTACTCTACAGCAGGGAATGCTGCAACTGTATTGATATAACACATAAAACTTACCTACATAGGAGGATCTGGACTTTGCCATTTTAAGAGTAGTACTATATAGTATAATACATAAATATATAGCAGCTCTTCAGCTCTGGCCCTTGGTGCCCAATCCTTGCCCACTTTGATCACTCACTTTGCTGCCAGAGCCACAGCCTTCCCCCTGCCCAGGGTCCTGCAGGTGTGCCCCCCATGGCCCAGCTCCCAAGGACACGTCCTGGCTCCATCCCCATGGCAAGAGCTGCCAGCAAAGAGCACTACAACAAACCCTTAGAAAAGGAGGGAGAGCTGGTGAAAGGGGGGGCAGGGAACTCCAGAGATACTGGAGACACCTGGACAGACAAGAACCAGACCTGGAGGAGAAAACAAACCACAGCTCCGTCCTCAGGGCCAGGGCACTGCTGTTAAAGCCTACACTAATATAT
Source organism: Sakesphorus luctuosus (assembly GCA_013396695.1). Lineage (NCBI taxonomy): Eukaryota > Metazoa > Chordata > Aves > Passeriformes > Thamnophilidae > Sakesphorus > Sakesphorus luctuosus. The sequence continues at coordinate 604,507 of VWZD01005106.1, read as the reverse complement.
GCTAATTAACCCCCCTGCCTTTCCAGGTAATGAGGGAGTTGGCCCTGCTGGAGAGTGGGATTGGCAGGAAGCCTCATTCACTCCTCTCCACTCACACCTGGGCGATCTCCATGCTGGCTGTTGGGGAGAAAGCCCAGCACGATGATGTTTAAAGGCTCCCATAATTTGTTTAACAGACCTGAAGACCTACCAGCGTTTAAGTACTGCAGCCAGAGATGTAATACAAACAGCAAACCAAACCCAAGCGTGGCTGGGCTGGAACATTAATCCATCCATGCCTTCAAGGGCGATGGAAAAAGAGAAGTGCCTGTAGATCATGTACACAGGGGGGGTTGGCTGTGGACTTGCAGCCTCGTTAACATTGAATGCTCTGGCCCTCCCGAGCTACAAACACTGACATTTACTCTCCCCAAAAGGCTGAACAAATATCCTGATAGTGGTGGTGGCATCTTTCCAGCAGTTGGGAGTGATACATTTTGTGCACAGACCTGTTGGGGTTTCTGACACAGTCACTTGTCTGAGTGCCAACATCTGAAAAATAACTCAGGGGGCCTTTTATGGCTCCAAATTTGAGGCTTCTGGGACCTTTTCCATTTTTTTTCCTGTTAAACAATCACAAAGAATGCAAATGCTACTGAAGTCTGGGCAGATAACTCATGGAATAGATTCCCCTGATTGTGTGCTCAGCTGTACAGCAGTTGCCAGAGTAAATTCAAGGATATGCTTTAAAATACCAAAATACATTAGTACCACTCATCTATGAAAATAATGATTATGGGAAAGGGATTTAGTTGTAAACCTTAGAGAGAAAATACTATTCATCCCATCTTTTGCTGGGGAAAAGTCCTATATGAATTGAATCTTGCTCTTGGAGTTTCATTCCAGGAGCTGGAAAAACTCCAGGGCCTGGAACACTCCCAATGTCACCAGAGCTTTTCTGACCCACCCAGTCCCACTGGCTTGTAGCAGGCTGTTAGAAATAATCAGGAGGCTGTAAAAATAATACTTCACTCTGCTGTTGCTTTTTGTCCTTGGTAATGGATGGGTAGAGGCAGATGCTGAGTGTGCAATCACCAACCAGCAGGATGAGTGTCAGGCTCAGCCCCAAGCACAGGGAGAGAGGGAAAAGAAAGGAAAGGGATCCAAGGGGAGGGTCATGGAAGAGGTGATTGTACAGCTTATAGAGGGAGGAGCACATGTGTAACTCCTATGAACAAGGGGCCCTGGCAGGACAGGGAATGAAGCTTTGCCATTCCCTTGTTTATCTGTCAAAGCTGCTCATCCATCATCAGGCACAGGTAGGAGTGTGACAGTCATTGAATTAAGAGCTCTTGGCATGGACAGAGTGGGACAGCAAAGCTGCCACAGCCCCCACTGGGAGACAAAAGGGTTCCCAGGACTCCCATTGCACCCATACTCCAGCGAGGACTGGATCAGGATGAGCTCCTGCTTCTCTGTACATGGAGATCTCAGTGCCTCGTGTTCCTCACCCACTGCAGATGGTCCTAAACAAACCCAGCTTTCCTGCCACACACATTCCACCCGCTCCTTCCCTGCTCCCCGGAGCAGGCACTGCCTGCAGGGTGAGGTGGGCACCCCCTGGCTCTCCTTGCAACTCTCTGTGGTTGAAACCCATGAAAAAACTCGAGTTTTATGAAGCATTATAGTTCACCTGGTGCCTCCAGGTTTCCCTGAGATATTTTACTGCATTAGTGTTGTCAAATGGTGACATTTCTGAGTGTAAGTCATAGGGTTGTTGTTAATGCCAATTTAATGGCGCTAAAATGATTAAATATGGCAGGCTTTTAAATAATGAGGTACATAAAAGGTGTTAATAACCTCTTAAGTGCTTCAATAATATTCTGTGCTATCATAAAATGTTAGTAATTGGACCTCTTAACTTTCATCTGCCATAAAGTAATGAAAGAAAAAAATCTCAACAGAGACGCTGAATGGCTGAAAATTTTGCTTAAATAAAAGGAAAAAAATGAACAATGGCAAAACAGCCTTATTTGTTTAAAAAAAAAAAGAAGGAAAGAAAAAAGGGGGGAAAAAAGAAAAAAGCCCAATGGAACATGCATTTTAATATCATGCAAATTCTTAGCATTTCCAAAAAATTTCTTTGGTAGAAGGTATGGCAAGAACAAAGGATCCCAGTGAAGGCTCAGTGCTAAACTCAGCATCAGCTGGGCTGTTTAGTGTGACGTAAGACAAACCTGTGTCACTTGTGTGAGCTGGAAACTGCAGCTTTCCTGTACATGACAGAGCTGAGCTGAGCCTGGGCTGCTCTGGCAGCTCGTGCAGCTGAACTGAGCTTCTTACACAGGTTAAAAACAGCAGATCTGCAGTGGGACATCTCCTGTGAAAGGTCTGCAAACCCCAGAATTTCAGATGAACTGCAGGTGATAAAGGCTAAAGGATCCTTCAGTGCCTCTGTAGGTAATGAGTTCTGAGTGTTGAACACACTGAAGCATGAAACTGGATTGACGGGATGCAGAGCAGCCAAATGTAATTAAAATTCTAAACAGGGAGACCAAATAGGAATATCTAAATAAAATTTGGACAGGATCCTGAATAAGCAGCAGCAGCTTCAACAGAAAAGGCCAGAGGTCTGTAAAATCCCCTCCAGGCTACTGCTTGAATCCCATCCAGCAAATAGAGGAGCTGCAGCAGTGTCCATAAAATGTGCTGACACTGGGCTGGTGTTGCCTTGGGAGGCTCCCCAGGATAATGTCCAGGGATGTTCTTTAGGTCCCCTCCTCCCAAAATTGGCAATCCAAGCCAATCAAATTATTTTGAGAAACCTGCATCAGCAAAATTACTTCCATTAATGGCTATTTGCAGGTTCCTGGTTCAGTGGCTCTCAGAGAAGCCTTTTAAGGTCTCCTTAGCTGCTGTCTCATGTGCTTTGCTTTTCTTTATTGCCTGTTAACACATGCACCCAGTTCTTGTAAAGAACAGGTGCTTTGAACTGACTCTAAGAAAAGAATCCCTGAATTTTGGGGCTGACCATGTCAAAGGCAGTGTAACAGAGCACCTCTGAGCATGAAACCCATGCTGTGAGACACGAGTGGCTGTGATTTTTACCAGCCTCTATGTCTAATGTTGTGTCACTCGGGCAGGGAGGATGCACAGACCCACGTGAGCCAGGCAACCAATGCTCAGCAGGAATAACAATAGGAAACAGCAGAAGCCAAGAGTTTGCCCATAGGCATTGAAAAAAATTATAATGAGCAAATCGATTTTGAGTAGTCTGAATTTGCTTGGAGATAAATCAGGAACTGAACAAATGCTCTGTGTAATAGAGAAGTGATTCACCCAGTACAGTGTTCCTAGAGCCACGCAGAAGGCTCTTGTCTGCTGGGAATGCTGGCTTTTTTTTTCCCTTTTGGCATTATATTGCAGACAGGACTATTATTATTTTCTTGTTACGGGTCTAGTGCTGATCCCACTGCAGTCAATGACAAATTTTCCATTAGCTCCAGTGAAGGACTTGGCCTCATAAAAGCCATTATTCATCAATACATGAAGTACTTCCTTGACTCTGATCCGTAACAGGGAGATCTGGTACCCACTCACTGGCACCTCTGCCCAGCACAGCTACAGTTAGCAAAGTTCCTCCATGTCCCACTGCAGGCCACAGCATCCCAGAACAGCATCGTGTTTCTTCTGACTGAGATGCTCTTTGCTTCATTTGATGTGCCCATTATTTGAGAACTGTCTCTCCTTTAGGCCATTAGGTAAATTCTGGATGAGCTTATTATTCTGCTTTGGTTTGTAACAATCCCTCTGGATCCATCTCTATGCTTATTAGGATTTTAGAAATGCAATCTAATTTGTGCTAAAGCATACAAATTCGGCTCCCCTATGATCTATGCTGTTCAACACACCATTACCATGTCTGCAAAGCAGCTCTGATCTCTGCACATCAGTGGAAGGAGCAGTGGTGGGGTACAGGCCAAGCAGGGCCCTCCACTGAGACGAACTCCTGAGCTCTGTGAGCCTTGGGACCGTAAGTGAAGCCAATGGGTTTATAGGCAGTTCATTTTAATACCTTTTCAACTCCCCATGAAATACCCATTTTTTCAGCCTGACTGGAAATCAACAACCTCCTTTGGTGGCCAAAAGAGCAGTCTGTATTTTGAACAAAGTTCCTGGAATCCAAAGATGTGCAAAGCCAAAGGGACGCTCGTGTGCCTTTTTAAACTGATTTTCTGCGGATTTTTGTCTGCACACGAGTTCGGATTGAGCCAGTGCAGGTCTGTGCCCTGCTCTTGCTCACACAGCTCTGAGCACATCTCCACCAATGTGTAGAAAGGCAGCCAGACCAGCAGACAACAGGAGTTGGTAACTGGTGTTGATTGGGTCAGCTAATTAAGAGCAGAAGTTATTTTGAGCTAGGATAGGTTAAAAAAATTGCACAAAGTATTTAATTTTGTGATTCCAGCTTTGGTTTCTGGAGAAACATCTCCAGACATTACACTTGGCTTCAGTGTGGCCCCTGTGTTGCAGCAGAATTCTTGCCATGGCACAAGTGAGCAGATGGATGTCCACCCTGGGGCACTCCTGGAGCCACGAGAGCCACTAAGACAGGTCGGCAGCTCTGCCACAGTGACAGGGCCACCCTGGCCACCAACTTGGGCAGCCTGGGCTCTTCTTGTCACAGCTGAGCAACAAGTATTTGGCTTCTCCAAACTCAAAGATCCTTTGAGTACCATTTAGTGTTTAATACACCGTGCTCTCCCTCATGTAAAAGAAGCAGATAAAAAAGAAATCAATAAAGTGCCTGCAAAGTTGCTTTGTACCGTTTCCCATGCATATTTAGAAACCCTCTCTTCCCTGCCACTCACCTCAGGAATCTATTCTTGGAGAATAAAAACTGGGATATACTTTGCAGCCAAAAGTAAAGTCATAAAGAAGTTTGCTCACGTTCCTCGACACATGAGATATAGAGTTAATTAAAAATTGTTCTCTGTACAACAGGTTTGTTTCACTGGAAAATGTCACTGATGTAAGGCTGTTCTACTCCTGTTGCCAACTGCATTGAATTGACTCCATTATAAGCTTACTCCTTCCCCCTCCCCATTACTTTTCTTCCAATAATAAACCAGAGAGATCTCAGAGCCCACTTTTTTATTGGAAAAGGTGCATTAGGATTAGCTGAGTTGGAGCAGCCATTTTATGCCCCTCCAGTCCCTGTTTATCTGTGGCTCTGCAGAAGCAGCAAACACTTTCCCCAGTCCTGCACAGTATAAATGAGATTTTTGATCCTACAGGCATGGTGCTGTTCAAAGATTTTTAATTAGATAAATACATTTTATAAAAAGATTTTCCAGAATAGTTGCCTCTAGCAACTGTAACAATCTTGAAGCTTCATCTTCTAAAAGGAAAGAAAACTCTTGCAGGAGGCTGGTGTGTTACATAAAAATGAAAGAGGGTAGTACTGAATTAATAGGAAGGGGCCAATGGAAATGCAGTCCCACTCCTGGAAACGGGAGTTTGTTTCATTACTGTCTTCAAACAGCACATGGATTTGTGCTCTAATTTTTCCAGCCAGATTGCCAAGTATCAGCCCCGGGCTGGAGGAGTAGCTGGACCAGGCTGGAGGGAGATTGGTGACCGCTCTCTTTCCACAGCTGATGTGCCTCAGGAGGCACCACGTCAGCCCTGAGGAAAGCATGGCTCTCCCTGCACTGCCAGCCTTGGTGCTTCCTGAAATACAGGGGCATCCTCATCCACACACAGGGAATGGCACCGTGCCCTGCCCTTCACAGCACAGCCATGTCCAGCAGAGCTGCCTGAGCCTGCTTCCCTTGCCAGCCAACCATCCTGGAAGTGTCCCTAAGGTCGAGAAAACACCTGGTGACTATCCCTCACTGCCTGAAGATGGGCAACTGCTGGAGAACAAGCAGCATCTTGCAGGCCAGTGCATTCCCAGGGCACCTGCCTGGCTGGGCACAGCGAGGAGAGAACCCAGCCTTGACCCCACCACCACGTGTGTCCTAGGAAAGGGGAATGTTAAGTTTGGGCACAAGCCCAGTTGATGCCGAGGTGACCAGTGAGTGCTCCAATGCCCTTTTCCCATCCAGCTCAGAGCCACCCCTCAATGCCACGTCCCCAAAGGGACCTCTCTGCTGCCCGGGTAGGGACACCACAGGGCTTTCCCTCTTCCCCTTGCAGATCCCAGTGAATGCACATCCCAATGTGCCATCAAGGGGGAGGGTTTTACCCCTGCAGACTCAGTGCAGGATGGCAGCTGGAATGGGAACTTTTCCATCCTCACCCCCATACTCAGTATATTTAGCCCTGACCTAGAAAGACCATCCTTTCTAGGGCTGAGCTGTGATTCAGACAGTCTGCTTGCTGAGCAGAGACTGCCAACTGTGCCGAATCAGAGCTGATTAGAGGTGGGAGAGAGCCTGAAAAACAATACACCCAGGCAAATGCAGTGGGTTTGGAGCATTTCATGAGAATTATATTTAACTCCATTTTTGGTGACTTCAAGAAAAATTAAAACAAACAACCCTCGCACCTTCCAAAATAACCCTACCTGTCTCTGGTGGGAGAGAAGAGACTGGCAAAGGGTTGCTATTTTAAATCACAGAGGAACAGGGTAAGAAAGAATATACATGTAGGTAGATACGTATATATAGAGAGAGGGATGGACACATACACACATATCTCTAGATGAAGCAGGAGACTTGTCTGAGAAAGGAAGGATGGACAGAGGAGCAGATACTTTCTTGCATTTTAGGGGAAATTCTGTCTTGAAGCAAAAAAAAATCCATCATGTCTAAGGGGAAACAAGAACAAAATTTAAAAAAAAAAAAAAGATGTCTGGAGATGTAAAATGCTCCTACAGAAATGCCTGCTGGCAGGTGACAAAGTGTCCCAGCAGCCCAGCATGGGACTGCAGCTTGTATCCCACAGGCAGTTATCCTGCAGACACACTCAGGCCATCACCTGGGAGCTGAGGCAGAAATCTTATCTGCAGGCCTGTGAGAAAACAGGAGGAGGTACAGTCATCCTTATAAACTAGAAATCCAGTCAGGGAGTTAAACTGGAAAGCACAGCCCAGCCTGGAGAGAGCAGGACAGGAGACTAAACACAACAGTTTATCAAATAATTACAGGTTCTTTATAGGGACTAGAATTTGTAATCCACCTTCATCCACTCCTCTTTGCACAGTTTAGAATTACAATGCCGAAGGGATCACGGGGAATCATGCAATAATGTCCTGCATTTGAGTGCAGAGCAGGCAGTCTCTGACGGTTTTAGATACTCTTTTCATGAAACATTTACCATGTGGCACCCAAGTGTTCACTCCACTGTACCTTGGCAAACACAGCGGGCACGCTGGTACAGGCACTCACACAGGCAGGATGTTTGCAGACATTAAAAGTGATGAGAAAAACCCCCCTGACCTGGATAAGTTCTCTTCAATTTACATTCAGCAAAGTGTGGGCACTGAATATTATCTCCATAATACATTTGCCACACCATAAAACATGGTGGGGAATCAGGAAGCAGTATCTTGCATTTCAACAAATGCTTGGTCTCTGAGGACTCCCACCATTCTTTGGTATGTAGGAGGACAATTTATCATCTGTATTTTTTATCTAAACTGCATAGAGAACATGGTATTATTACAGTGGTGCTGGACTGATATTTGGGAGACTGTGAATCCATTACCTGCAACAGACTCCCTGACTCCCTTCGTAAGTCCCAGCTGGTTGGTTTCCCATCTGTATTTCCATTTTAGAGGAACCTGAAATGAATGTCAAAAATACTTGAGGAGTGAAAAAGAAAAGAGGAAATATCTGAAGTAAAATAAAAAATATTGTTTGACTATAAATGAAAACGTTTGGGTTTTTTGGTTATTTTGGTTTGTTTGTTTTTTTTTTTTAATTATAAGTGGGTTTAAAACACTTCTAAATAATTCTGGAAGAAATTGCAAAATGACAGTTTGCTTAGAAACACTTTCAAAAATATTTCACCTCTTTATTTTTGTGTGTTTTTTTTTCTTTACACAGTTATTTTGGTAAAATTACACTGGTTTGGGTGACACTCCAGCATCCCCTACTCTGCATTTTTTGTCCCCCAGAAATGGCCAGCACCATACAGTCAGGTCTAATCGTGAAGTTTCTTTTCACAAACCGTATAATGAAGGGCTTTACTTTAAGCACAAGCTTAAATCCATACGGGTTTAGCGAGTTAAGCACAATTAAGGGACTGCCAAGTGCTTTGCTGGGCGAGTCTGGAGTCAAGAACCGAGCGAGCGCCTTGGGCTGAGTGGGGTCCTGGAGCACATGATGAGAGGTGAAAATAGAGCATGAAGAATTAAACAGAAAATAAGAACGGCACTTGGAGATTGTGAGCTTTGTTTGTACAGTATTTCTAAGGTGTGTTTTGTATGTTTGAAAAAATCCCGTTATTCAGGAGCCTGGAATTGCCCTTCCATCCCCAGCGCTGATGAATAGCAGAGGCACAGCGTGCAGCCCTTTATTCCGAGGGAGCCTTAATCACTCCCCTCCCCAAACTGCTGCTCCGTTTGACTGACAGAATTAGAAGCAATCCACATATTGGAGGGGGAAAAAAGAAAGGCAGACCCATTTGGTTGTCAGACTGTGGGTACATACACAAAGCTTTTAGCAGAAAAAAAAAAAAAGAAAAAAGGAAAAAGAAGAAAAAGTTGTTGCCCTCCTAAATGACATTTGTATTAATGACATGAATGACAGGCTTAAGGGGAAAATTGTAAATCTTTCTTTCCAGCTTTTTTTTATTATTATTGCCCAACAATATATTTCATCTTTCCAGAGAGAAGCACCATTATACCCGTGGCTGACAGACACAGTGCTGTGGATTAGCTACAGCCAGACCCCTCTGGAGCAAGGTTGGGCACTCTAGGGATGTTTGTCCAGGGGGCATGGCTGAGGGTCTTTCTGCCTTGGGCAAGACCATGGAATACCTACACAACCAGTGGGATGCAGGTCACCATCCCTGCATGGCAAAGGAGAGCACCAAGAGACCAGAGCACTCAGATGCAGTTGGCCAGGAACCCAAGAGTCCTGGCACTCCTGTCCTTTGGGAATAGCCATCCTCTGAGATCCTGTTCCAGAGGGAATAAGTGGAGCGAATGCTCTGCCCCTGTTTTTGTGGCAGAACAACTCTCTGGGGCTGCAACCTGCCAGCAAGAGCATCCAGGGTGACTCCAGAGCGCCCAGAGCCCTCGAAGGAATGTCCTCTGTGTTGGCAGAGCCACAGCCTGTCTGTCTTTATGAAGGAGCTCTGGACTCCTGATGGAGAGAAGAACACTGGCTCTCCTCTCCCATCCTACACGAGGCTGCCCTTGTCTGCAGAGCAGCCACAAATTCCTGCATTCCTGCTTTGTTCATTTTCCTACAGAGTCTCCAGGGAAAACACAGAGCAAGACAGAGAAACCCCAGTGTCTTGCGGGATCGCAGATGTAGATGTGATCATCTTCAGTTAAAAATAATTCCTTTAAATTTCCCCAGGCCGAGCTCTGTTTTCCCTGGGGGAGCTACAGAACTGATACAACTATTGACCCACTCTGCAGTGTGTGTGTGCTTGTGTATTTACATTTAGGCACACACACACTCACACACACACACACACACACGTTGTTCTTTTTTTTTCTGGATGACTCTCCTGTGGAACACTGTTGTGGTCATGTGTGACTGCCTGTGCTCAGACACACTGCAAAGATACTTCTTTGGGTTTTATTGTCTGTGACCACTATACTTAAGTTTTATAGCAGCCTAATTATAGACAATCCCCTTTAAATGCTGACATGCAGTGCTAAGTTATTCTGCAGGTGAATGAGTAGATAGAACATTTCTGTGTGTTCTCTAAAATTGAGCAGTATTATTAACTGGATTTATCAACAGCAAGACTGTCTGGAGAAATGAATCCATTTAAAAATGATCCTTGATTTCCCATCACCAGTGGCACAAAATCTGTAGTGTTTGGGGAATGTTTTTTTCATTAAGAAAGTGGAGGATTAAAAAATTAAATGGGTTCACTTGAAATCTCCTGCACAGCTTCATTTATAGTAATAAAAGACAATGGTTGTTCCTTACAAATCAATTGAGAGGAAAAATAGAATTAAGAAAAAATAAAAATTAATAGTGCAGGTGCAGCCATGTCCTGCTCTCTGGCTCTACCTGAGCTACACAGCCCAAAGAGGGACAGCTCCCACCTTTTCTCTAGCACTGCTACCATAGATAATAAAAACTAATTTCATTTTCTGTCACTCTTCTCATTTTAATGGACACCCAGAGATTTCACAGCCGTAGGAGGACAGTGCACAAAACCACATCTTTTCCAGAATGAAGAGGCATGGGAAAAAAGAAATTTTGTGTGGAAATGTTAGAAGAAACATTGTCATGAAAAACAGGCTTTAAATATTGAAAACATATAAAGGACAACATCCAGCACAGGCTGAATAAAACATGCTGCTATTAAAGCCCTGGAGCTCAGTCCTGAAGGGATTTGCATTTTCCCCCTGCAGCCTGTGATTTTTCAGGGATTCTGAGTGCCACTGCAGGGCCGTGGGTCTGCAGGGACGTGGAGCCTGCAGAGCAGTCCCTGAGCTGTGACAGGTAGCGAGTCCCTCCCAGGCTCAGTCTGGCACATTAAACCCCGACAGTGCCTTTCTTTTCTCAGCTCTCTGCCTCAAAGGCTCCCTAACGTGTTCCCATTACCCCAGCTCAGCCCACCACGGCGATAAGCGCAGTATAAATAGCTACCAGTAGATGACAGATAGAACATGGACATGACAACAGTGTCCTCCCCCTGTTCCCGCAGTCGGCACAGCAATATCTGTCGTGATCCACTCGCTGCTGGGACTGCAGGAGCACAGAGGAGCTGGCAGGAGTGGAGCTGACGCCAGGCAAACTCCTCCTGCTGCCCCCAAAACCCCATCAGAGCTGAACCTACAGGTGGATATTTATCTGAGCCAAGTAATAACCTCAGGGTTAATGAGGACTGGGCATAATTTAAGAGATGGTCATAACTAGGAACTGATGTGATTTGATGTTCAGTGCTTCAGCAGCTCCCACTTTGGCTCTTTTTTTTTCCTCTTAAAACCCTGCAGCAGTGCTATCCAGCTCAGGGATAATGGAGGGGATTAAAAATCAGCTCCTCATCTCTTGCTAATTCTGCTTGTCTCACTGTCCTATATCCAAAGCAACAAAATACGAGCAGGATGTCCAGCTTTGGGAACCAGCATTTGAATAGGTCGACTGGCAAGAGGCCAGGGAAGAGCAAACTGGAACGACAAGAGGTTTGGAAAACATGACCTGTATGGAAAGGTTGTAGGAATTGGGTTTGTTTAGTCTAGAAAAGAAAAGAATGAGGAAAGATATGATAAGAGTAAAGATGTGATAAAAGTCTTCCAATATGCAGAAGTTTGTTATGAAGAGAACAATAATCTCCTTGTTCCTTCAGAAATCACCTTTTTTACAGCAAAGACTATTGAGGTTAAGGCATTAGGAAAACATATTTCCAACTACATGCAGGAGGGAAATCCTGGACCAGACTTCATGAGGCAGTCCTGGTGCCTCTTCTGCACTGGGGACTTTAAGAAGAGGTCACTGAGGCAGAGGCCACGTCCCTCTGACATCCTTCTCCGGCCCTGACTCCTGTGGCCTTGTGGTCAGCTCCTGTAGCCCATATCCATGGTGTGTGTCCATGGATGTCCTGCTGGTGACATCCATGGTGTGTGGTCCAGTGTCCCCCCACCGTGAGCAGCCCCTCTCCTCTTGCTGTAGGGTAGGGAAAAAGCTGGAGTTCCTTGGGAAATTCTGCCTGTTGGGGTGTGGTTGCCCCTGGGAGGTGACTCTGGCCTCTGGAGGTACCACATACCCACATTCTCAGTGGGGCAGGAGATAGCTCCCTATGCCCTTCCAGCTCAGTGCCCCGTGCCATCGTATCAGAGCTGTTCCTTCTGCTCCGGATACTGTTATTTGTGGGCATGAGCTCCAAGGGGAGCCCTGCAATGCCTGGCTTTGTGCTGAGAGAGGCTTGTGGGCACAGCACAAACCATGGGCACAGCAGCAGAGCAGGGAGGGAGAACAGGCAGGGCCATGCTGGGGAGGAGACCCAGCCCAGACTGTGCATTTGGGGATGTGACCCTGAGCAGGTGCCACATTTCCACCACTGCCTTCAAGTTCACATGGACACCCAGACCAAGGGCAGTGTCCTGGTTAAAGAGGTGAGCCCTGGCCTGAAGTCAGAGCAGAACTGGCTTGCAGAAGTCAATCACATCCTGCAAAGCTTGTAAATATTTCACGAGGTTCATACAGCCTCAAACTCCCCAGGCTTGGCAAAGCCTGACCGGCCGCTCTCCTCACGAGCTGAGAGGAGTCTGGATTCAACACTCAGCTGGCAGTTTGCTGAAGACACATGGGGCAGAAAAGAAACCAAACTTGCTCTGTTTAGACTGACATTGGCTCCCCACTGATGACAGCAGTCCAGATTTGGGATCTGGTCTTTCTCCCGCTGAAGTCAACAGGGAATTTTTCTGCTGGCATCGACGGGGGCAGTAACAAGCCATTGTATCTGTCAGTGCCCATTGCCAGTGCAAGACAAACTGGAATGGCAGAGTGCTGTCTGTAATGAGAGATCATTTTTTCCCTCCCTCCCCCTCTCCCTCAAGTCCATTTTCAGACCATAACCACATTTTAATGAATAAAAAGTTGTTGTTTCAAATCCTTGCAGAACTGCAGTCCCTGCCAAGCCTGTTTTTCTTCTGGAAAGACAGATGCATGTGCTCACATTATGGTAGTTGTTTTTTGCGTGCCATATATTTTCAGTGATGTTCATGAAACTAGAATTAGTGACACTAATAATGACAAATCAGAGGGCTAATATTGTTTAACCCTGTTAAAGAGTGTTATTACATTTACATGTTCCCACTGAGTAAATGCTGTTTGGCTCAGACATATGTCTTGCTATCTGTTTATTTTTTATGAATCAGAAATGAATCAGCAGTCAAAGAGTGTCCCGTAAATTTATTTGTCTTCTATACCATTTTAGAAGGGAAAAAACCCAAACCCACCACCAGGGCTTACAGAATCATTTTTTGTTCAGTAGAGGCATAATAGTGTTATTAAATTAATTCTAATCAATAAGCCTGAATATTGCAGGGCTGCCTGGGCTTACCCCAAATGCTGAGCCCTGAGGAGGTCAGTCTGTGCTCCTGCTGATGTAACACTCATTCCTATTCTGAGGAGGAAGACAGAACTACACCTTCAAATTAGATCTCATGTGTGCAGCTGTCTGGTTTTCACTGCTTTGAGCAGATACAGAACTGCCTTTTCCTCAAGTCAAAGAGCCTTTGAGGATGCAAAGAGCAAAAGCACAATGCAGTCTGCAGCACTTCGGTCTTATTTGTGGACAAAACCTACAGTAATTTAGAGCTGAAAAAGTGATTCTCTCTGCACTGCACTCAGCAGACACATAAAGACAAAAACAGTCACTAATATGATGTTTCCATCCACATCTTTCTTCAAAACTCAGGGACTTTTGAGGAAAGTGTTAAGGATCCTTGTACAAGGCTTAAAGAAGAATCCCCTACTCTTTGAATGGTTAGCTCTCTAACACGTCTAGCCCTTGCATCTTATGTGTAAGCAGCTGATAACAGGCTTGATAATCTCTGCCTTAAAAAAATAAAATCAATACACTGCTTCAGAGATCTGACCAAAAAAAGTTATGTAAGAGGTAAGAGAAACATCACACTTTCTCAAAGCATTAGATATTCCAAGAATTACAGAAGGTAATTTAAATTCAACTCAGCCACTACTGTTGCAATATTGAGGTTTTAAAGTCAGTTTATTTATATTTTAACTTTGCAGTTTCCCATAAGGCATGGTCAAAGTCTTTAACAGAATCACTGACATTAGGAATTCTCGTCCTCCTTTTCCCTTGCTCCTTATCAAGTGTACTTTGTTTCCTGCAATGGTTTATTGGGACCATCTGCATCTCCTCCTGTTTTCTCTCAGGCATGGAGATAAGATTTCACCTTTGGATGTCTGGTTGAAGTCCAGCTGGCAGTCTGGATGTGTTTGGTGCCGGTGGCTCCGTGCCTGTTGCGTGCACGCGCCAGTCTCACAGCAAAACCCACGTGAGAACCACCCTCCGTGTTCAGCACCAGCTTCACTTCCCTCTTCAAGGCCAGGGCCAAGAGCTTTGAATCCAACCACCTGAAATTTCAAGTGCTTATCTGAGTGATAAAACAAATGGCTGGGTTTTCCAGAGCCTGTGACCCCTCACTGATGGAGGAAGGGAGAGGCAATGCCTGTCGGGATGACCCGTGCACCATTTGCCAAACCAACACCCAAACTGCTTCCCACACTTTTCCAAACTGCTTTGGGGATAAATTATGTCCTTGCAGCTGCCTCTCTCGCCAGTCACTGCTTTCCTCCTTCCTGATCCCACTGCCCTTTGCATTCCCTCAGGACTTCCAGAGCACACACCCACAGCAGCCTGGAATAGCAAAACCAACAGGGCACTTCCACCCAAAGCTGCCCAGGAAGGGGAAATTGCCACAGAAGAGGTACAATCTGTCCCACAGAGCTCTTTTGGATGCCTGGCCACCCTCCCCTTCTCCCTGTCACTGGTTCCTGCTCTGTTCAGCACTTGGCTGTGAAGCAAAGAGCCTTTGGTGACTCTCCCACCACAGTCAGCCCTGCTGGGTAATCTGGTTTCTCTGCAGCCAAGGCCTGGTGAAAAACCTCACAGCAAGCGGGTAGAAAGTGAAATCAGCCTCCAGCCCATGGGGTGGAGAGTGGACCTCCCAGAGCAGGGGAAGGATGGCAGAGCTCTCCTTCCCCGTTTATCTGGAAGCCCTGCAGAAATGCTGCAGGCTTTGAAGACAATAGTGGCAAAGAGAGTTCCTTTCTTCTCCCTCACCTCCTCCTTTTCTTCCTTCATTTTGAAGATACATTATCCACACAGAGGGTCAAGTACCCAGCTAACCAAAACACTTTTCAAAAACTCAGTGTGAAGGTCTGCAATGCAGACAAACAATCTTGAGCCTCACTGTACATTTTCCCAAGAAACCAAAGGAACACCTTGTGCTCTGAATCCTTTGTTTCTTTTTAATTCTATAAATATTTTTATTCTTTCTTTTTTTTCACTATGTCCTGAAGTAGAAGAAACTCCTCATCTTTGCTCTGCTACTTGATGTTTGGAGAAGCCAGAGAGACAAATCTGTAAACACAGTTTCTCTGTTTGTTAGATACCTTTTTTCTCCTTAAACACAGGCTGCAAGTCTCAGAAGTCAAGGACTCGAGTTTCTCTTTGTTTTTAGTGCTTGGCTGCTTCTACTGTGTTAAGGTGTCAGCTCCAGATAAATAAGGGAATGAAAACAGAGAAGGTCTATTTAAGAAAAAATGTCTGTCCTTCAAGGTCTGGGAGATAGAAGTGGATTTATCGTCTCCTGGGCATCATCCAGGGAATGTTTTGGAGCCTTGAGGCAAATTGTGGATGCTGGAGCCACAGTCTTTAGTGGGTTTGTGTGTCCTTAATATTGCACTGAGAGCTGAGCTGCTTCACATCCAGAAAAGTGAAATAGTGGATTAAACTTGGAAAGGGAGGGGGCTCGGGGAGGTAACTGCACTGGGGGCCACCCCATCCCTTTCCTGGGATACACTGAGGAAGCTCTGGCATTGGGTATGCAATTTCTGGACCTTGACAGACTTGGGCAAAACTGGGCTTTTCCAAAGCACCTCTGCCTAAGCATCACAGCTTATGTAATCCTTTCAATTAGTGCAGTGCAGTCTTGCTCATTTGGACTCATGTGATTACCTAAGAACCAAGGCTGAATTAATTTAAAAGATTAAAAAAAAAGTGTCTGTCTTAGAGCTATGGAGAAAAAGTTCAAGGGAAATGTGGACTTCTCTACTGATTTTCCACAGAAGTATTTCTGATGTGTCACTTTCCTTACCAACTTTTTATTTTACCAGCATATGGTAAAGCAGCTCTGCCCCAATGGGGATGTGCAGGTGTCACCCAGCAGTGCTGGCTCCCTGGACTGGAGGTAGCCCGGATTATTTAAAAAAACCAGCCTTTATAATTGCACTATATGAGGAATCAAAAGTAATACAGAAGAGTTACCATAACAACAACACCTCGAACATGGTGCAAGCACAAACACCTTGCACATCCCAGGGAATGATTCATTACCATGTTGGGTGAAAAACATTCACCCCTTGAAGAAAGAACCACTGGAAATGGTGGTGCCTGAGTCATAACTTTGGAGCAGGAGATCTGCCCATGAAAAAAGGCTTTAGCAAATTAATTATTAGCATTTTATTGCCATTTTGCCTACCAGTGGCTATGTCAGCTACTGCAGAGACTGTTCTACAACTCAGCACTTGCAGGAGAGTTTCATCACAGAGTTCAGGGCAGCAGAACAGAGCTCTGAGGGCCTCACACTGCACAAGGGGGAAAAGCAACAGGAAAAGGAACAAAAAAACATCTTCCAGAGCTAAAGCTAAAGGTGGTCCCAACACACAGTAGGAAGGGAAAGAAAACACAAGTCATAGTGGCAAATGAGAGATTATTTTCATGAACTTTCTTTTGAGGGAAAAGTGTATCTATCAAAAATGATCCTGCTGGAGAGAGAGGCAATGGGAGCAAAGATTAGGGGGGAATAGGACAGAGAGGAGAGGGCTGAGGGATGTATGGAAAATGATCTGGTGGACAAAGGGAGGTGATTCCACCAGCTCTGCCAAGAGAGACCTGTTCTTCCATCCTCCCACCCAGCAGAGGCCGCTGCCTTCAGAAACCCTTTCCTGACTCCCATGCTCCAGTGTCACTGCAGTTCTTAATCAAAACACCACTTTCCAAAAGACCCTTCAGCCTTTTGAAAGGTTTGGGGGTAGNTTTTTTTTTTTTTTTAAAGTGAGACTTGCTGGTGTTCAACATTTTGCTGTGTTTAGAAACCAGCTGGCCAAACACCACACAGCTCCTTCCCCTTCAAAGTAACCCCTCCACCTTCTGGGCTATGACAAGCTGAGCTGCTCCTCACACAGAGCTGCACCAAATATTTGTTTCCACCAAAGAATGACCCAACATGGCCAACTCCTCACTCCAACCACTGCATGTTCATCATTCCACTTCACAAAGTACCAGCCCGAAAGTTTCCTGTGGGTTTCCAAAAGTGTTGCTCTAATGCAGATCTTGCTCTTTCACTTATTCCCAGAAGAACAGTGCTTCATTTTGCTTACAGTCCTTCACTGCCATCACAAAAAAAGAGCTCAAGTGATTTCTGCACTGCCTGCTTTGATAGTGATATTCAGCAACGAGATTCTTTGTGTGAAAGAAACCCAGGGAAAGCAGCTTTTCCTAGCATTGTAATTGTTACAGTTGGGTGTTAAAGTTTTCAGCTGAGCTCCTGGTGATAAACACTGCATATGCTCCAGCCTGTGTGGCTTCCCACTAGATTTTCTTTGTCCAGCTTAGGAACATAGTTTTAGGTTCCCATTGCAGCTAATGGAGAGAAACAGGGGTTTGAGGAGTTGTGATTTATTCTACTTAAGATCTGAATCATTCTGAGGGGTCTCTCTTCACCAGTGAGTGCAAAGGGTTCTCAGGGCAGGGCTTTGCCAGCTGACACAGGTTCTGGAGAGGTTGGATGGGACCTGCTCTCAGCTCCCCAGCACTTCAGCAGGGGAGGAGATCAGTGAACAGGAAAGAAAAGCAAGAACAAGGGCAGGGAGGAGTCCAGGAGGGATCAGGAACTGCCTGGAAATCACACAAGGCACTGGGATGGGAAGAGAAACCAGATCTCCTCATGAAGCCCCTTCTGTGTGTTCTGTACCACAGGGCTCTGCTCTGTCAAACAAAAAGAACGTGGCTCTGTATTTCCTTTTTCTCTTCCCTTCCAGGCGTTCATATTAATTAAGCACTTACATTTTTCCAGAGCAATTGTAAGACCAGAAACCTCTTAAGTAAGATGGAAAGAACTAAACATTTCAGCCACTGTAAAGTAGCCAGAAAAATAAGCATGTGGGGAAAAAAGCCCAACCAACCATTGAGCAAATAAAACTTCAGAGGGGAATACAAAAATCACATGAGAAGGGCAGATAGGGGCACTGTGCAAAGGATAAGGAAGGGGAGTTCGGAACAAGGGAAGGCTGCTAGCTTTGCTTTGTAAGCACAGTTGGTGAACAATTATCACTCCCACTCCTGCCCTGCTCCCCAAGGTTTTTGACCCCCGGGGTACAGCCACACAAACGCTTCGTTTCACACTCTGCACAACCTGGAGGGTCCCACGACCTCCAGCAGGCACTGGGACAGGAGGGAAGGTGGGAATCAGGGAGGGAACCTTGCCAAAGGGATCTGCCACACACAAAGAAAGGAGCTCTCCTGCCCACAGCTGACCTACCTCAAGTGTTTCTTGCCCCTGCCTTGCTTTTGCTCTGGAGCTGGAAAATTCTGCTTAATTCTTTGTGCCAAATGCCAGATGAGTTCTTTGTGTGGCTACAGAGGCAGAAACCTCTAAAAGTTATAATCAAGGGCTAAACTGATTATTTTATATGACCTGATCTGATTTTGAAAATAGCCCTTCCCTGGGCAGACAGTCAGACTAGATGACCCCCAGATGTCCCTTCCAACCTAGTAAAAGCTGCAGAGTTTCAGGAAAACAACTCCTTTCTCCTGTGAACTACAAAAATGGCATTTCCAACAGTTGTTTCCTTTCCTTATCAGTAAAAGACCTAGACTCAACAACCTCAACAACCCTGAGATCCTGGAGCAAGGAGAGGGTCTCTACAGACACACCACCAAGCTCCTCCATGCCAAGGAAACCTTCTCTGCCCTTCCTGTGGGATGGCAAACCAGCCTCTCCTCTCCAGTTTATTTATCTCAACAAAAAAGCCAAAGCCAAGTGAAAGCCGAGCTGGGAAGGTTGCAGAGATTGCTGCTACTCCTCTCCCACAGCAGTCAAGGAGTGACAATTGCAACACCAGGCCAGTAAAGTTTCCTCATTTGTTTTGAAACAGTCTGAGTTGGGACACGCATTCCTTGGCTGTGTTTATAAACTGCTCTCTGTGGGACCTACAGGTGCTCAGCACCTCCAGAAATAGAGCTGGAATACCAGATATGTTGGCCAGTTTGTGCACTTCAGGCTGTTTTCCCTTCCAGCTGCTGGGTTTTAAAGCAAACCAGGATGGCAATCCACAATCCCAGCCACGGTGGGGGCAGATCAAGCTGCCCCCTTAAATGCTGCCTAGTGAATGAAGTTCTTAATAACACCTCTGCATCACAGAAGAACAAACTTTGCTCAAAAGAGGTTATCAACGGGACCCCAGGAGACCAGTCACTGTGAAGCTTTACTTCATTCCAGAAATGTTTTGGAAGCAATTACTTCATCTTGTTCTTTATTCACAGGATTCACTTAACTGATGACATTATAGCTCAGTCCATTAAGTAAATGGGTTATATATTTCTCCAGGTTTTGAGGAAGGAATGTTGCAGCCTGTGTCACTATTGCTGTCAGCAGTCAACAGAGACAGGGATTCTTCATTTGTCTAGTGGGGTTTACCTCTGCTGAGATCCTAAATGTGATATATCTGGCTCTGGGTCTTTTATAACATTTGAGCAGGATTTAAAAAAAAAAAAAACCAAGAAGAAGAAAGCAAGTGTTATTTTCACAAAAATTCCTGGCAGCTGCACCGTTTATTATGAGAGGAAAACGGAGCAAGAGAAATTGGCATGTCATTTCTTAAATGAATTTATATCCTCATTTCCTTTAGAAAATGAATCCGTGCTCCATCTAGCCATTTTCCATCAGTCTGCAGGGGCAAAGTTTGCAGAGCACAATTGAAATACTCCATTCTAGCACAGGCCAGTGCCACATATGCCTTTTGCAATCACATCCTCCCCGCCGTGGCTGCCTGCAGTGCTTATAAAGGTTTTATTTCCCATCAGTTAGGCCATGCAGTAGGTCTTAAAAGTCAGCAGCACCTCACAAAATAATCAGGGACACACGATCAAAATTCTGGTCACCAGGGCCACGATGACCTTCCAAGGGCTGCAGGAGCCCATCTGCTGAGTGACAACTGCGAGGAGCTGCGTCTGTCCCGTGTCCCTGTGCCACGGGGGGAGCATGCCAGGTGTTCCTTTTGTTGTTCCTTCACAATGTCTCAGCAGCCCAAGGAGGAGAGGCAGCAGGCTGGGGAGGAGATTTGCCAAAAGATAAGTGAATTCAGGAGCCAGTAAAAAGCACTGCTTTGGGGAACTGTCACAGAACGCTGTCACTCAAAAGAAGTTTTGCACAAAATCTCCAAAACAATCTCTTCCTCCTCCTCCTCCTCACTCCCCCGCCCCCTCTGGGGGTGGTGGTTAATACCCTAAATACAACACAACTGCTTGGAGAGCACTTTTGCCTTTGAATCACCACCTTGCTATTTTTGCAGCCGCAAATACAGACTGGTAGGATTTGATGTCACTGATCTGGTACGTACAGGAACAACCTGGGGAGCCGGGTTGGAGTTCTGAGGAAAAGGAGGCTCCTGGGAAGTGTCTGCTGGGGAAGTCAGGATGCAGGCAGGGCAATGCATCATTGCCACGAAAAGGAAGGAAAAAGAGGATAATAGCACTGTAACAGCATTTCAGGCTGACTCCAGTTTGTATTTTAAACCATTATCAAATTAGGAAAAAGAAAGAGGGAGAAAAAGAAAAGGGAAACATTTCATTTGCCCCCACCATAAAAGGCTTTTTTTTGGATACAGACTTTTTATTCTTTTTATATGAAATCGTTAAAAATCACGCAGAAAAGAAATTTCAAGCCCTAAAGTTATTTCCAAATGAAAAATCAAAGGCTCCCGTTGCAGCAAGAAGCTCTCTGGGACTGGGTGGCAGACAGGGTGGGAACGCCAGACATCAGTCCCTGGAAGCCTGACAAGCACAAGGGAGGGCCTGAATGCAACAAAGCTGGGACACGAAACCCGCAGAATCTCCTGATGATTTGGGTCAACATATGGCTCCACACAACATCTTTGGCCAACCTCGATGTGTTTCAGTCTCCAGGGTGGCCAATGCAATTTTCGCACATCAGAGAGGAGGGCGCCGATGGCACCGAAGAAGGAAAAGTTCTTCTCATCCTACCCGAGCTTAACCCGCTCTAAATGTGGTGTAAAATGCTGTTTACTTATGCCAGCTCTGATCTGCAGCTCTCCTGGACCCGTTCAAAGCTTGGGGGGAGTGTCCTGGTGTGGATTTCGGGTGTCGCACGGGACAGCAGCACCGGGGTTTGCTGAGGGTGCCCAGTGCTGGCAGTGCCACTGTGGGGTGACACATTTCCCCTGCCAGGCTCTGGGGCTGCCTGGCCAAGCACTGCTGCTGTCAGTGGCACTGTTCTGATTTCACCCAGCCTCGCTGCTCCGGCTGCAGTTCCCCTCATTCCCCGAACAGCAGGGAAGGTCTAGACTGAAGCTGCAAAGACTTCCACATACACACACGCACAGACAAACAGGTTTTTTCCCCCTGTCCTGTCAGTCTCACCAACCATGAGAGCACTCCACAAAGCAAAGGAAGGCTCTTCTCCCTGACCTGCTTGGCTGGCTTTTCTTAGCCAGTCTGAATGGCTCTGCAAAGCTGACCATGAACACACAGAAAACGTGTTTAAGCCTCTTGTAGAAGAGTTAAACTGTGGGAGAGAAGAAATGTCAGTACCAAAGGAGTAGTGAAAAACAAATACATCCCTGCTAGGGGAGAAGTAACTGTGGGATGGAGAGAGACAGTTCAAGGCTGAGACTAGATATGCAAAAAGAGAAACTTCCCCAAACATCAGTTGTTTTTTTTAAACAGGAAACAAACATCTGCACTTGGATCTGAGCTGCCTTCCTGTCCTTCTCCTGAGACAAGGGACAGACAAACACGCTGGGGGCACTGCCAGGGCACAGGTCCCACAGCTCAGGGTTTGCCTGGGCTGCTGCCCTGCCATCCCCGGAGCAAAGGATGGCAAGGAGCTGTAGTCAGGGGCAATGTGTTCAGCCAGAGGAGAATCCAGCACTGACTGCTGTGTGCTGGGCTGGGATCTGCCCATTCCCACCACAGGAGCAGACAAAAATCATTCAAGCATTACAAGCCCTCCCCAGCACTCCCTGTAGGCAGATGTTCTCCTACTGTGTACTTTGTGTCTGCACTGGTGAACCAGAAGCATTTGAGAGCTCTCAGTTGTGCTCACCCAGGGTCAGGACAAGCTCTGAGTCTGCACAGCAGCTGCTTTCCCTGGGGAGGGAACCACGGGAAGGACAAGCCACAAGGGAGAGGTGGGCCAGGTGGGAGGAGGATTGCTGCATTCAGGTCCATGAGCAAACCATCTCAGTCTGGTGAGCTTGAGCTGGCTCTGCACGGGCAGTGCCCTCGTGCACAGAATAAAGAGAGATGCAATAACCCAAGCCGAGGTTCACCCTGGCACTGTTAGTCAGGATGCTCAGGCTAAACCATCCATGACCAGAGAGCAGAGCCCTATGCTGAGGTCACTCCTGCTCCAGAGAGCTCTCAGCCTCCCACAGCAGCCAGGGAAGAGGCCACGGAGCTGCTCTGCAGGAGGGAACAATCCCAGGGCTGTGAACTGTAACAGCACCCGGAGCAGCCACAGCGCTGCACCCTCTGGGCACAAGGTGTGTAATTGGCAGCCCAGGTGATGCTGCTCCGTGACTCTGCTCTGAAAATCCACTTAAAAACCCCAACAGACAAACAAAACAAAAAGCAAGGTCAGAGGAAGCGAGGGAATAATGCTGCAATGATTCCTGTACCTGCACCAGGCTGTGAAACACAGCCATGACCAGAGGCATTTCCAACAGACAGCATCATGTCAGCAGACTTGGCTGCTTTTAAGTTAATTTCCTTGAAGAGAGATGATTTTAGTATAGGCAACAGCATAAACATTTGAAAATAATCTGACTTTTATCAATCTCAAGGTTTAAAAAGAAAATAAAACAAGGGAATGGAACAAACAAAGGGTGCACAGGCGAGAGGACCTTCAGGAGGAACACAAACAACAGCTGGGCTTGTTTGTGTTTGATTTTCAATTTTTCTTACAAAAAAGCAGGCATGTAAGACTGAATTATACTAATGAAATATTGATTCAAGATATTATATTCCACCGTAAGAGGAATAAACCATTCAATCTTCTGCTGCCCCTATTTTTAATGAAGAACTTTTCTGTTTTCAGACTCCAAAGTACAAAAGCGGAAATCAAAGATTTCTTCTCTCTGCCCTGCTTGGTGTGCAATTCCAGTCCAGTGCAGTTGTTCCAGTTATTCTTAAAATACCCCAAACAAATCAAAATCCCTTCAGGAAATGAAAGTTAAAAGAATACTTGTTTCATTTAATGATCCCCCATCTCTGATAGGTTTAACATGTTGCATCAGGTGTTACACTTGGCATCAGCTGCCATTGTGTTGGTGAGTATTTGCTTTTCTATTTGAGTTTGCACAATCCCTATCTCACAATGGCCCATGCCAACAATTTCCATGCTGGAAGACACAGAAATAAACACAGGAACAACTGTTGTGCATTACTGCATAGCGACCAGAGAAAATGATTTTTTCCCCCCTCTTCTTTCCTAATGACTCACACCTTCCAAAATCACATAATCTAAAGTCCATGGAACCTGCTTTTCCTCTTGAAGTCACTTCTCTCTTTTCCCCCTCTCCAACTAACCAACAGAGTAAGAAAAAATTTGCATCTCAGTCCTTTTTATTCTCTCTTTGATAAAAATGATCTGATCTCCATGAGACGCGATGGGGAAAACCTCCAAAGGTTTCAATTCATTTATTTGAAGCTTAGCTGAACCTTTAAACATCCCACCCTTCTGCCTAATCCCTCAACAAGCTCACATTTCCCCTTTACCCTCCATGGGCTTGCCTACAGGGAAATACCTTCCCAGAACAGCTGTACTAGAATAATTAATCCACTACAGATAGGCCAGTAAAATATCCTGCCTGGATATTATTCTGGAGTAAAACAGAAGCATGACTCTGTTTTACTCATGGCTTTTATTCCAGAATCCATGGAGGGATTTATCCAGGTGCAGCTTGCACAGAGCAATTGCTGTGACACAACCACACAAGGACATTTCCCTGCACTGACACGGTGGGAAGGACAATCCCTCCAGTGAGGGCTTGAGAGAGAGGGAACTGCAAGACCATACTGGGATTAGAACTGGGGCTGTTCTCTTCTTCTCTGGATACTGGGATTAGAACTGGGGCTGTTCTCTTCCTCCCTGGATACTGGGATTAGAACTGGGGCTGGTCTCTTCCTCCCTGGATACTGGGATCAGAACTGGGGCTGTTCTCTTCCTTCCTGGATACTGGGATCAGAACTGGGGCTGTTCTCCTCCTCCTTGGACAGTGGGATCAGAACTGGGGTTGTTCTCTTCCTCCCTGGATTGTGGGACCAGAACTGGGGCTGTTCTCTTCCTCCTTGGATTGTGGGACCAGAACTGGGGCTGTTCTCTTCCTCCTTGGATTGTGGGACCAGAACTGGGGCTGTTCTCTTCCTCCTTGGATTGTGGGACCAGAACTGGGGCTGTTCTCTTCCTCCCTGTGCTGTTTTGCTCATCACTGTCATTACCTTTGCTAAACATCAGCCCAGGACAGAGAGGTCTTTGGAGCACAGAGCAAATGCTTCAAATACAGGACAAATGTGGTTCCCCTCAGGTGAAAGCCCATCCCCTTTGCTTGCATTAGGTGTCCACATCTGTGAGCTTTTCAGACATACAACTACTCCTCAGTGTGCTTATCTATCCATTCATTTATCCATCCAAGAGAAGGTTTCAGGGATCCCAGGTTTTATTTCCAGTGCCTGGCCACCCCTCTGGCCCCCTCCTGATAAAATCCCAGCAGGGCCCATGGATTCAGTGAAACACCTCACAAGCTCTTCTACCAACACATGATTTTCCAGGCTTTTTTGTTTTTTTCTAAATCATTGCCTAGTGCCCAAAATCCAGAAGAAGACAGATCCCACTGGGGGATCTTTCCAGGACCCTCTGGATGATGTTTGGTGTGATGCACAGTGAGGAGAGGGACAGGGAGGGACCCAGGGCACTGTGTGATGGTGTCAGCACCAGCTCCATCACCTCTGCCTTTTGGCAAGTTCTTCTCACCCTCATGCTTTGCTTCTCCAATTTTTTTTTCAGTGGGAATGTAATACTGCTTTGGGGATTAATTAATTGATGAATATAGAGAGCCTGGAAAGTGTAAAGTACTACACAGGAGTTAAGTGTTATAATTAGGAGCAATTCTGGTCTTGATTACAATGAGGTAAAGCTGGAAGTCCTACACCAAAGAAAGATTTAAACTGATAAAAAAAAAAAAAGAAAATATCAGAATCAGGGTCTTATGATTTTAAATGTAAACTTGGGCAGATTCCCTGCTGAGTTACATCTGCAACTGTAATAAGATCAAGGAACATGACAACTTGTCATTTCAGTAACAGATATAGGGAAAATGCCCTTTAAAAAAATTAAACAGGAAGGAAATTTTTAAAGTGTTTTCTTTGGCTCTGAAACATATGCCCAGGGAGAAACTGTTCTCAGCAATGCAGTGGATCTTGAAATATTTACTGGGTCTGGCATTTAACATAATCTTTCTTGTATAAACGATATAGAAAAAACACATATTATCTTAGACTGCAATCTAGTGTGAGGATGAGATGATATTTTAATAGAGCTGCATTCATCAACTGTAACAAGAGAGGAAATGTGCTCCAATCCAACATGCCCTGTGGGCAATGTAAATAAGAGTAAGTGACTTGGACCATCAGATAAGTGCAGCAACGGGAGGCAAACAGACGGACAGACAGTCTGCCAGGGGATGTAGGAGGTGTGGGAGGGTGATCTGACCAGGACAGGTACAGCACCCACTGCTCCCCGTGCCAGGATCCCAGCCACTCACTCCCCTCATCCCAGTGAGGATCTTCCTAGAAACCTGAATTTCTTACTTGGCTTGCATTGGGATTTGCATGTCTAACCAGTGACACTACTGTTTTCAGAAGTAATTAAATTTTTAATTATGCTTTTTAATAGCCAGTAGCTACGGCTTTGCAGTGCTGTTTCTGTCCCTGCTGGATGCCCATGAAGCAGCACCACGAACCTCCAACTGTTCTTCCAGCAGGATTTGCCATCCAGCCTTCAGGGGGGTCAGGATGTGTGACTGAGCTACAGCCACGTCATGGCTGAGCCTGAATGAGACTGGGCAGCACATTCCAGAGCCATAAAAACATCCCTTCAAGATTTTTCCAACACAAGTTTGGAGAAAGACCAGTGAAGGCTGAACGGCCTAAATCCTCATTCATTCTCAAACTTGCAGACAGATTTATTCTCATGAACAATATCCCAACTTTCTTTCAAACCAGGTTTTCAGGTACACTGGTAATTGTACAAAAAAGGGAGAGCAGAAGGTAAAACTGACAAAAATGCACACATTCTCCAAAGAGGACTTGTGCTGGAGCATGTGTTGTACTTAAAATCATCAGGGAAAGTCGGTGAGTTATTTGTGACCTTGGGCAAGATGCTTAATTTCCTAGTTCAGACAGGCAGAGTCACATTCACACCAGAACTACAACCACCTCCCACCCTCCCTCTCAGCAGAAGGGGCCAGGGCTGTGAAAGAATGACAGTGTACATTTTTAAAACAGATTCTAAGGGCAAAGTTAAAAGGCAGTTCATTGTCTGTCTTGTTTTCAGACAGGACATCTGAGTGAGACCCTTCAAGCTTTTGGCATTTAAAGGACCCCTGACCTTCCCAAAGCAGTCCCAAGACTCCTGTGCATCCACTTGCAGAGAAAACACAAGACCCTGAACAACAACTGCTCACTGATTTGCATTTCTTTTCCTGAAGTTTTGCTTGTCTTCCCACTCAAAGATTTTTATCATTTTCTAGTCGTTTCTCCATGCCCCTGTTGCAGGAACCATCGGCACAAATTGGACATCACCAAAGTGTTATGTCCATAAGCACAGGATCAGGATGTGTCTCTGTTCCCAGTCCTTTTAACGTCCCTCCCTCACAACACTCTTCACTTGGCCTCTTTCAGATGTGCAGCAAACACCACACACCTACACTACAGAGCTGATACTGTACTGAGACCCTCAACAACCAAAATCTCCAGCAGGCAGCAGAAACCTGCCACAAGAGTGGCTGCCTCTGGTGTGACCAGCGGGGCTCTTCTGACCCGGTTCACAAGGGCTGAGTGGCCTCAAAGGCCACTGAGTGGCCTCCTTTTCCCTACCCTGGAATGGGCACAGCCAGATCACTTCTGAGCATGAGTCAGCTTTAGCTTGGACACAGACCCTGCTGGGACTGTCCTGCCCACCTGGCACTGCAAAACTCTTTGCCCACATGCCCTCCATCCCTCAGCAGCTGGGGCTTGTCCATGTAGTGCTCCCACCTCATCCCAGTGCTTCCCCCTGGATCTGCTTCACCACTCAGGCACCAAAAACCAGCATGGAGTGGCTGTGATTTGGCTTCTAAGGACCACCAAGACTTCAGCAGTTCAGGTGACCCTTTTCAGATCCACAGCAGCACAACTGGATACACAAGCCAGGGGGGCACAGGGCAGTGCCTGCATTTCAGGTCCTAATTTTGTCTCACTTTTCAAAGCAGGGTCTGAACCTCCAAGGTTTTGACTTCTTCAGGTTGCCTTGTTATGAAGTTATGGGAAAACATTTGTGGTCGGGTGATTTCCTTTTGCCCTAGACAGCTGTCAAGAGCAGCAGAATGGCCCAAGGCAAAATGTGATGTGGGTGTAAGGAGTGTCTTAAGCCAATAAGTTATAGCGACGGGTTAGAAAGCCCGAGGAAAAAATGAGCCAATAAATGCTGCAAATCTTCCTATTCTGCTGAGTTTATTTAGTCAAATTCAGTGGCCCCTCTCCAGGCCTTCAGCCGTAGAAAAGAGCCTTATTAATCATTTTGCTTCTATTGTTTAATTATCCTAAGCATCAGCAGAACAGATCATTTGGCTCTTGCAGACAAATCCCAGCCCTCTCAGACTGCAGCATCCCCTCAGCTCAGCTCTGCAGACAGCAGGGCCCAAAGAGGATTTAGGGCTCTGGGAGCCCCATGCCCTCCCTGTGCCACCCAGCTCAGGGCTGCCCTGCCCTCCAAACACAGCCAGGAGCCTGGGAGAGAGTTTAAGCATCTCAAAACATTTGTCAAAAATTATGTTTTCCAAAGCGCTGCTTTGAATTCTTAGAGTAGATTTGAGATGTGCAAGCAGGTTCTTAAGGGACACCCAAAAACTCCAGGTCCATCCAACTGAAAGTGTTTCCTGCCTATGTGTTGTTTGGGATTAAAAATTCCACCCTGCCAGTGCTTCTAGAAGACTCAGTTCATGAGTGGTCCTTATTGAGAATGGATGAAAACTCTCCACCGAATGGTAAAGGAAAAGGATGTGGAAAAGTGGATTAGCAACTCAGAGTAGATTGCCACAAATCATGTTTGTTCTTTTTGGAAAAAAAAATCATTTTTAATGAACGAATGCACATCTCACCTCCACTAAAGCAGAATAAATTAAAAGAAATCTGTTTGAATAGTCAGTATTTTTAGTGGTATTGAGGGGAGGAGAGGGGGGTTGGCTGCTGAAGTGAAAAGTTTGGGGGAGACAGGAAAAGGAGAGAAGGGGCATTCAGACATAACATTTTTGCCAGCAGGAGTGTCAATGGAATGGCCCCTGGCCCTGCAGAGAGCTGGGCATGGCACGAGCCTGCAGTTTGGAGGGCAGCCCTGGGGGCTCAGGCAGCTCTGCCCACGCAAGGTGGGGTCTGGGGCTGCTCCCTTGTTTCTCCCTCTGGGACACAGCCTGGATCACTCCCCATCCAGAGCTTCCCTGGAAGTTCAGGCCCCTGTCACAGCACTTCATTTTCCTATGCAAACATTTGCAACACAACTTTAATTAACTTCCTCTCAGGTAACCTTCACACTTCAAATAATTTTACCTGCATGCTCATTCTCATTCAATTACAAACTTAAATAAAGTTTACAATAATAGCAGATTTTTTTTTAAATATATACATAAAGACTCTTAATATTCGGCTTTTACTTCTCCTGCTGAATGACTGTGCACTGAGCTGTCTCTCTTTGGAAGCCTCAGTCTGAGTCTTTCACAAGGCATTCACTCAATATGGGCTGCTTGGTTATCAGGTAATATTTTATACAAAGATCGAATCTTTATTTAATAGTCAGTCTTCTATTGATTCATGCAGCCAGCAATGGTGACTAAGAGCTGTGATTCATTGACACCTGTTGGATTTGAGGTGTCTTTTCACTCTTTACAACCTCTTCCTTCTGCTTCCCTCAAACATATACTTTCTTCTTTTTTTTCAAATATAAAGAAATAAAACAAGAAAGTTACTTTGTGGCAGTAATTCTACAATTGAAATAATATTTATATATTAGTTCATATCATACCTGCAGCTATTTCAGACCTATCTGCAAATTCTTAAAACCTCTCAAATTTACCCACCATGCTATTTACCTTATTTTTTTTTAATCAGAGAGGATATATGAGGTGAAATCAAACATATGGGCTACAAGAAAACAGTGTATGACTCATGACAGCCACTCAAAAATTAGCTATTCCTTGTCCATTTTATACATGTACATACACAATACCCTGCCTAAAAGAGACTCATTTTCCCCCGACTTAAAAAAATAAAATATAAATCAATCATGTTCATACATAGATGGTAACAGCACCTTTGAATCAGCCAGCAAAAACAACTAGCAAGGCAGGAGTCTCCAAAATTATTACCAAAAATCCTCCAACAACCCCACCAAAGCAGTGCCACCCCAGAGTCAGCAGCTGATCCCTGCCCAGGGCTCACCTTTCCTGGAGAGGTGGGTGCAGTTCCAGCAGTGCCTGGGAAGGGGCCACACAAGCCACTTGTGGTGAGTGAATCTTCCCCAAACCCTCCCAGTTGTGCTGTCACAGACACTGATGGTCTCAAGCTTTGCTCTCAGTGCTCTGAAAGCATCACCTTGGACAGGGTCTCACACTCTGATAACCCTCCAGGAGGTGGGTATGGCAGGCAATGGATCTCCAGACCTTCCTACCCCTGGGGAGCCTCCCTGGCTCCTCAAACCACCTCCCCTAATGGCCCAAGGAGATGATGAGCATCAGGCAGAGCCTTGGCCTTGTTAAGTCAAACCTGACTTCTCCCACAGGTGTCAGTGCGGCCAGGGTTTCATCACAGCTCCTGTTTCCCCAGGCCTAACTCACGCCACACAGTTTCACCTGGGATAAATTGGGTGGTTCCAGGGTGTAATTCATTAGTGGGCTGTGATTCCACACTTGCAGATGCACCACTGATTGCATCTGTGGAAATGAGAGGCAAATAAACCCCAAATGTTTGAAGTCCAAGGTCTAAGGGCACTCAGACAAAAATTTTTTAAAAAAAATTTTAAAATTTCATTTTATTCCCTTTATCCTTTGTTTCAAAATCCACCTTTAACATCTTATCCCCTTGGAGGCTGTCAGAGCTGCCTCCCCAGGGCTCTCCCCTATTGTGCATGTCCTTGTGCAGGCCCTTTGTAATACCCAAGCTCTGCAGCTGATGCTCAGGCTGAATTAGAAAGCAGGTCTGTGTCTGATCTGCAAACACACCTCCAGCCTTATTTCCCTTCCCTTAATGTATTCCAGTCTATGCCTGGGTAGTTAAAATCTTCAATTCCACCACTCTCTCCTTTTTACATGCCTGTTTTATTTGCACAGTCATTTCACAGTCCAGTTGTTCTTTCTGGTCAGGTGGCCTATAAACTATTTCTATTACTGGTTTACTCTCTGAAACATCTCCAACTGCAGCCCATAATGACACAGCAGCCCCATTCCAGACTCTCACATCCCCACTTTCAAAGGCTAATAAATCCTCTTCCTTCTGAAATAGCTCTCTCTTCTCTCATTCCTTTCTCTTCCTCCCCAAACAATCTAAACAGTCCCTACTCTTTAATGCTAATACCTCTGTTATCTTCTAAGGAAGCTGCAGCTCCATCCATACCTATTTCCCAATGGGCAATGCCCACGCACAAAGTAAACTCCTGGTCCCCACTGAGACACTGCAATGAGCATCCTCCTCCTCCTCCTCCTCCTCCTCCTCCTTGTGTTCCCTGCACAAATATAACCTTTTCCTGATCACATCTGGACCTGACAGTTTCACCATTCCTGAGCTGGGACAACAGGGCTGGTTCTCATTTCTGCCCATCACCCTGCAAGTCTCCCCTTCACCAACTGCTTCCAATTTGTCTGGAAGGGAAAATCTTGTTAAAGTCAAGGATTTATACTTTTTAATGCATTTCTTCCACTGTATCCAATGAATATATTTAACTATCCTTCCCCCCTCCTATTCCACACACCACCCTTCCATCTGTGTTGTGCTGGTGGCTGGGAAGATGAACCCAGTGCTTGGGAATGAAACTGTCCTTGAGGTTTTCACTCTATACCTTGACCTTCAATGCCTCAAATCCCTCCAACTGCATTTCCTTAGCACATGTTTCTGCTGCAGTGGAGACTGACAAGTGGCTCAGGAGGTTCTTCTGCCCAACCACCTCAGATTTCAGGTGCCTGGGGGGCAGCTGGGGCTCTCCCTGGCCATACCCCCCCTTCCATATGCCCCATGGAGCACACACAGCCAAATGAGTAGTTCATGGACATCTCAAAGTTCAGAGGTTCCCAAATGATGCTCAGAGTGTCCCTAGAAGCTGGTATATCCATGCTCTTTTGTCATCATTGACAAGAGAAACTAAGAAACAGCAAATCCCCTCTCACTGAGGAAGAAGTCAGAGGAGCCAGGAGTGGCTTAGGATTTGCTCCCATGTGCCAAGGTGTTTTTAAGCATCAAGCCAAAATTTGAGGAAATTTACTCTACACTAAACTTAACTATGCTAAAAAGGAAATTTGGCCTCAAAATTATTTGGTCCTATGGTGACTGTAAAATGGGATTTAAATGTATTTAAGGGATCTGAAGAGCTTGGGAGAGATGCAGAGGGATAGAGCCAGCACAGTCCACAGCACCCAGCAATCCACCCTGCTCACTGCTCCAACTTCTTATTTGCCAAAAAGGAAGAGAAAAGCAATTTCCTTCTTTTTCTCTTCTGCAGCCCTGTGACTGGAATCTCCAAACAGCCCTGTGGGGCTCCCTGCAATCCAGGGAATCAGCTGTACTCTGCTCCAAAGGAAAGCTCAGTTGATACAAGGGTTACTGATACAGACACCCACAGCCACATCACCACTACCACTGATGTCACAGTGTCCCCAGTGAGCCTGGGATGTTTCATCAAGCACACAACCCGGGTATCTCCTCCAGGATACTCCAGGAGCTCTCTGTGACACCCTGAGCAGAAGGACTTGGCTGGAGCAGCTGTATTGCAGAGCTGTGTCTGGACAGAGGGCTGGAATTACCAGCCCCTTATCCCACTTGTGTCAAGTTGGGAACATCCAGAGCACATCTTTTCTTGTAAATCTTGGAAGAACTCCTGTTGAGGTTTTGCTGGTGTTGACACATTTTGTTGGGCTTTATAATACAGCAATTGGACTTGGTCTTAACTGGGTCAGATGGAACCCACTTTTGTCCTAAGTCCACTAGCATAATATTTGAGTCCCTCTCCTTTTCCAGCTGACATGCCTAAAATTCTGGGAATTTGCTTTTCCTTGTAAGCTCCCCTCTCCCCGCCCCCGCCAAAAAAGAAAAAAAAACCATCCAAAACTAAAACTAAACCCAAAAAGGCTTGGAAGAAGCTTCAGGAGAAGTTGTCTTGGATAGGAACTGATTCATGCCTCCCACGGGTGTATATCTTGCATTAGGGGTCAAATCCAAGACTCAGAGTCAAGAGCTGTTAAGGGTTTGATCTTGACTCTGATTTTATATGTGACCAAACCCAATTAATTTTACCTCTTTATCTACAACTTTTCTCATCTGGAAAACTGACTACAGAAGGTAATCCAAACCCACACATTTTCTGATATCGAATTTGCTGACAGTCATGCAGCACTCTGAGGTGGAAGGGTGAGTTTATTAGCAGTTATCTTGTCACCCAATAAAATAAATTTATTCAAATGTGGGTTTTTTTCTGTCCCAAAGGGAAATTTCTCCCATCATTGACCAGAACAGAGGCAGTACATGAGGACAGGTCATGGAGCCCCAGTGCCCCATGGCATCCCCATGGGTATGTATGTGGACAGGAGGAGGTGAACTGGGGCTGTTCCCAGACACAGCAGCTTCTTTCCCAGCTCATTGCACAGCCTGTCTCCATTCCAGAGCATGGAACCACATCTCAGCAGCTGGAGAAGTCACCCCAGGACACTGCCAGGGGGAGGTGTGGGAGCATCTCTGCCCACTCTGTGCCTGCTCTTTGCCCTTCTCTTGTGCAAGGGGCACAGTTTGCTGCAAACCACACCAGCCAGGCTGGGCAGCTGTGCAGGGCCTCCAGCACTTACGGTACAGAGCATATAGACACAGCTTTACTGGGTAAAGGACACAGTTAAACAAGGTAACCAACAATGAGGGAGAGGAGGAGGAAATGATATTGACTGTAATGTTTGCAAACTCTCATCACCTTCCAACTCACTGATGAATTGGTCATATTTTTGCTGCAAGAAAAGATCCCTCTTGCTTTAAAGACAGCTATTTGATGGGGCACAAGGGAGATAATTAAACATTTAATTCAGTTTGACCTGCTCTGTCATTACAGCTCTTTGTTTCCCATCTCTTACTTTTCCTCTGACCTTTAGCACGAGGTACTCGGTGGGTTGTTTTTATTATTTTTATTATTTTTTTTTACCAGGTCAAATCAAGCAGATCCTGTTTCCCAAAGATAACATGACTGAGGAATATTAATGCAGCCTCCCCCTATTGTG